>BDUI01019290.1:27651-40986 GCA_002335545.1 Apodemus speciosus
CACGTGTCCCAATGCCCATGGAAGCAAGAAGAGGGCATCAGATCCCCTACAGTTATCCCCAGCTTTGAGCAGAATGCGTCCTGGGAACGAAACTCAAGTACTCTCAATGAACAGTAAGTACTCTTAACTGCTAGGTCTGTGTATGTATATGTGCACATGTGTACATAGAGGCCAGAAGGGAACATCAAATATCCTCAGTTGTGAGCAGACTGAGTCCTGGTAACCAAGCTCAAGTACTCTGCATGAACAGTGAGTATTCTTTTATTATTATTATTATTGTTGTTGTTGTTGTTGTTGTTATTATTAAATTATTTTTATTATTTTATTATTAAAACATTCTAAATGTTTCCCCCTTTGCTGGTCCCCTCGCCATTAGTTCTCCACCTCCTCCCCCTCCCTTTTGTCTTTTTGAGGGTGCTCCCCTATTCACAAACTCACCCCCACTCCACCCCTGCCAGCATCCCCCTGGGACATCAAGTCTCTACAGGTTTAGGCTCTTCTTCCCCATTGAAACCAGCCAAGGCAGTCCTCTGCTACTTACACCCTGGGGGTCTTGGACAAGTCCATGTATGCTCATTGGTAGATGACTCAGTCTCTGGGATCTCTGAGGGGGCCAGGTTATTTGATACTGCTTTTTCTCCTGTGGGGTTGCAATCCCCTACAGTTCCTTCAGACCTTCCCTCAACTCTTCCATAGGGGTCCCTGATATCAATCCAATGGTTGGTTGTAAGTATTCATATCTGTCCCCCTCTGTATTTGTCATGCACTAGCAGAGCCTCCTGGGTGACAACTACATCTGGCTCCTATCAGCAAGTACTTGTTGGCATCGATAATAGTGTCTGGGTTTTTAACTGTATATGGGTTGGATCACTAGGTGGGGTAGTCTCTGGATGGTCTTTCCCTCAGTTTCTGCTCCACACTTTGTCTCTGTATCTCCTTCTGTGGGTATTTTGCTTCCCCCTTGTATGAAGGACCACAGTATCCATACTTTGTTCTTCCTGCTCCTTGGGCATCATTTGACATGTGAATTGTGTCTTCAGTATTCCAAGCTTCTGGGCTAATATCTACTTATCAGTGAGTGCATACCATGTGTGTCCTTTTGTGATTGGGTTACCTCACTTAGTATGATATTTTCAAGTTCCACACATTTGCCTAAGAATTTCATGAGTTCATTGTTTTAAATTGCTGAGTAGTATTCCATTGTGCAAATATACCACATTTTCTGTATCCATTCCTCCTTTGAGGGACCTCTGGGTTCTTTCCAGCATCTGGCTATTATAAACAGGGCAGCTATGAACATAATGGTACATGTGTCCTTATTACATGCTGAGGAATCCTCTGGATATATGCTCAGGAGTGGACTCCTGGATGTCAGGAGAGGATTAGTGTGAAGTGTGTCATTTCCCTAATTTCTTTCTCAGACTCTATATCCTTTGAGTATAGGAAGGCTACTGATTTGTGTGAGTTGATTTTTTATCCCTCCACTTTGCTGAAGTTGTTTATCAGCTGTAGGAGTTCTCTGGTGGAGATTTTTGGTTCGCTAAAGTACACTATCATATACAATAATAATTTGAATTCTTCTTTCCAATTTGTATCCCTTTGAACTGCTTTTGTTGTCTAATTGCTCTAGCTAGAACTTCAAGTATTATATTGAGTAAATATGGAGAGAGGGCACAGTCTTTTCTAGTCCCTGATTTTAGTGGGATTGCTTCAAGTTTCTCTCCATTTGGTTTGATGTTGGCTACTGGTTTGCTCTATATTGCTTTTACTATGTTTAGGTATGGGCCTTGAATTCCTGTTCTTTCTAAGACTTTTAACAAGAAAGGATGCTGTATTTTGTCAAATGCTTTTGTAGCATCTAATGAAATGACCATATTTTTTTTTTAGTTTATGTCGTGGATTATGTTGATGGATTTCCTTATACTGAACCATCCCTGCCTCCCTTGGATGAAGCCTACTTGATGGTGGTTAATGATCTTTTTGATGTGTTCTTGGATTCTGTTGGCAAGGATTTTATTGAGTATTTTTGCATTGATATTCATAAGGGAAATTGGTCTGAAGTTCTCTTTCTTTGTTGGATCTTTGTATGATTTTGGTATCAGCAAAATTGTTGCTTCATAGAACGAGTTGGGTGCAGTTACTAGTGTTTCTATTTTGTGGAATAGTTTGAAGAGTATTGGTGTTAGGTTTTCTTTAAAGGTCTGATAGAATTCTGCACTAAAACCATCTGATCCTGTGCATTTCAATGACCACTTTTATTTCATTAGGGATTATGGGACAGTTTAGATCGTCTATCTGATCCTAATTAAACTTTGGTAATTGGTATCTGTCTAGGAAATTGTCCTTTTCGTCCAGATTTTCCAGTTGGGTTGAGTATAGCCTTTTGTAGTAAGATCTAATGATTTTTTTTTTAATTTCCCCAGTTTCTGTTGTTATATCTCCCTTTTCATTTCTGATTTTGTGAATTTGGATACTGTCTCAGTGCCCTCTGCTTAGTCTGGCTAAGGGTTTATCTATCTTGTTGATTTTCTTAAAGAACCAGCTCCTGGTTTTGTTGATTCTTTGTATGGTTCTTTTTGTTTCAACTTGGTTGATTTCAGCCCTGAATTTGATGATTTCCTGCCTTCTACTCCTCTTGTGTGAATTAGCTTTTTTTCTCTTCTAAAGCTTTCAGGTGTGCTGTTAAGCTGCTGGTGTATGCTCTCTCCAGCTTCTTTTTGGAGGCACTCAGAGCTATGAGTTTTCCTCTTAGCACTGCTTTCATTGTGTCCCATAAATTTGGGTATGTTGTGCCTTTATTTTCATTACATTTTAAAAATGTTTCAATTTCTTTCCTTATTTTTCTCTTGATCAAGGTATCATTGAGTAGAGCCTTGTTCAGCTTCCATGAGTATGTGGGCCTTCTGTTGTTTTTGTTGCTATTGAAGACTTCCCTTACTCCACAGTGTTCTGATAGGCATGGATTAGTTTGATCTTATTATATCTGTTGATGTCTGTTTTGTGACAAATTATATGATCAATTTTGGAGAAGGTACCATGAGGTGCTGAGAATGACATATATTCTTTTGATTTAGGTTGAAATGTTCTATAGATATCTATTAAATTCATTTGGTCCAAAACTTCTGTTAGTTTCACTGTGTCTCTGTTTAGTTTGTGTTTTCTTGATCTGTCCTTTGAGGAGAGTGGGGTGTTGAAATCACCCATAATTATTGTGTGAGGTGCAATGTGTGCTTTAAGCTTTAGTAAAGTTTCTTTTATGAATGATGGTGCCCTTGCATTTGGAGCATAGATGTTCAGAATTCAGAGTTCTTCTTAGTAGAGTAAAGAACCAATTCTATACCCTTGTATGAATAGGCCTTTATTGTTTTTTGAAGTTGATGGAACTCAAGTATCTTCTTTAATTAAGCTGGCCTGTGCCATTATCAATGACTAACACCTCCATGTGGGCAGCTGCTCTTTCATGGCACTATCATTTTTCTCACCATGTACTTTTAAGCAAGCCAAGAAAGCACTGATTTTATGAGAAATTCTTTACAACATTTCCGTTTCTATTATTCAAATATTGAAACTTGAATTTGTACACTTTCCATGGAAAATAGTCTTAGCTCACAAGGTAATTTCTTTCTTGCTTTCAAATCTTCAATTTGATTTTTATAAATGCCAAATAATTCCATTACATTCAGATAAACAAATATTCTTAAGCTCAAATAATACTGTCCAGCAAAAGCCAAAATGTATTTTTATAACGGGAGAAATATTAATTGTGCCACTCATAACAAGACATTGAAAATGAAGATAATTGTAGTGTTTACTAACTGTGTTTAAACTGCTCAGTATGAGAGGCAGTATGTGAAAAAAATATTGTTATTTGTATTATTTTCTATTTTAGTATGTGTTCATTTCTTTTCATGTTTGAAACATACATGACTGTACGAGAAGCAGGGGATGTTACATATTATATTTTACTTCTGTAATATAAACTGTTTAATACTTTATTTATAGTGATCTCATTTGTAGAAATTACTGCAGTACCAGTCATCGTTCTGGTAATCATATTTGCTATGTCACCATCTTAATAATGAGGGTTGCAAACCATACATTACATTTTAGTCTCATGGTGATAAAATATCTTTCTTTTGAAGAGTCTGCATTTTTCATAGTACTTATAATTTTATAAAGTTCTATTTTTATTTATATAAATATTGCATAGAATTCATATGTATATTTTAGGATTTAAGACATACTGACTCAGTGGATAAGAGCATTAATTTCTCTTAAACAAAAGTAGGCTTCAGTTTCCAGAATGTATACAATGGTTTGCCTAAAAAAAAAAAATCTGTAATTTATTTGGAGTGAACCCAATGGCCTCTTCTGACCTCTCCCAGCAGGTAATATACTAACATATATGGAAACAAAATATCTGTATGCATAAAATATTTAAATATCTTAAAAATTGTGTAGTTGTGAGTTTATATGGGTACCAGTCTTACTGTGTCTGGACAACTGTTTTCTTGGAGTTATCTATCAACTCTGTCTCTTACAATCTTTCTGCATCCTCTTCTACATAAACTTTTGAGCCTTGAGTGAAGGGGTTGATAAAGACATCCTATTTAGGACAAAGTGCTTCAGAGTCTCTCACTCTGCAGAGTGTTCAGGTATAGGTCTCAATGTTAATCATTTGAAATAAGAGCCAGTAAGTTCCAGGTACAGATGCCATCTCGTGAATTGGGCCTTAAATCCAATAAAAAAGTGACTGATAACACCCATAACATATATCCCACTAAGTGATTGACAACACCCATGACATATATACCACTGAGTGACAACACCCATAACATATAGTCCACTAGGTAAATGACAACACCCATAACATATATCCCACTAAGTTAGTGACAACACCCATAACATGTATTCCACTGAGTGAGTGACAACACTAATAGCATATATCCCACTGAGTGACAGCACCCATAACATATCACACTGAGTGACAACACTCATAACATATAGTACACTAAGTGGTTAATGACACCAATAACATATATCCCACTATTGCACCAGTATATCTTATAGGCATGTCACTAATATAGATTGCATGTTCATAGCTGGGAGATACTGATGATTACATTTTTTCTTGACCTCTTTTTCATCACCATTTTAATCCTTTTCCTCCTCTCTAAATCTTCCTCTCATAATTCTTGTCTATTTTATTCCAGTAGGGTCAATATTGAGAGAAAAATATCATTATTTCCTTGGAGTCTAGCTCATTTTGCTTAATCAGATGGACTCTAGCTATGCTTTTCCTGTAAATGTCATGATTTGTTTTTGACATAATTGAGAATAACATATATTCCTTCAAATTTATCACCAAGTTTTGCATAGATGAGTCATATCATGTTATATTTTCATCCTTTAATTTACTTTTGTACTGATTTCTATCATGATTACATTAGTTTACATTCCCGCCATGATTTTCATTATTGTTGTTGCATCATTCTGGTATTTATTATTTGCTGTGTTCTCCGTAATAGCTGGTTTCTTGTGTTTCTAACAAGCTGTTGAATGGCATTTGTTGTACTGTTGACAAGTGCTGTTATCAGTGCTCCTGGGAGATAATGATTTGTATTTTTGATAAGTAATCCAAAAATAACTTTGTCTTTTGTATGACAGTACTAATAATCTCTAAATGTATTTTTCTTTTATATTCTTGTAAGAGTTTAATAATACTTGTTGTGAGGTATTTTTAGCAAGGGCACGAAAATATTTTTCTTACCTTATTTTAGCTAGTATTGTTTGTAATCCTATGTTATTCAATTTTATGGTGTATACATTTTCATGGTATATCCTTATAATCTTACATTTTATATAACTTTAATTATGTCATTAGTTTTTATATTTTTTCTTTTTAGTTTACATTCAAGATACATCTAATTTAATTAGATTCTTAAGAGTTGAAAGAAGTGTATTGTATACAGGAGTTTTAAAATGAATATTTCACATTAAGATGAATTTACAACATTTTTGTGCTTCATAAACCCATCTTAGGTTTCTTGTCAGAAAAGACTTAATAGTGTTGAATTTTCTTAACTATATATCTCAGGAAACGATTCTGTTTACCTTTAGTTTTTATAATAGATCATTATTGGATATATCACACTTGTTGTGTAGATTTTTTTTCAGTAATTTAAATTAACCAAACCCATTCTTCTTTGACCTGTAGGTTTCTCCTTTAAAAATTAGCATGTAGAAGTAGAATTATTTTGAATGTTCCAAGGAACCACCAAATTGGTTTCTAGAGTACCAGTTTGCAATTCCATCAGCAATGGAGGACTGTTCCCTTTTCCCCACATGCTCATCAGCATGTGTTGTCAATTAAGTTTTTGATCTTAGCCACTCTGATTAGTATAAGTTGGACTCCCAGAGTCATTCTGGACTTTGAACATTTCTTTAAACACTTCTTGGCCATTCAAGATTTTTCTCTTGTGAATTCTGTTTAGTTCTGTATCCCATTTTTAAATTTGGTTATCATAACTCCTAGGCATATACCCAAAAGATGCCCCAGCATGCCACAATGACATGTGTTCCACTATGTTCATAGCAACCTCATTTGCAATAGCCAGAAGCTGGGAACAGCCCAGATGTCTCTCAATTGAAGAGTGGATACAAAAAAAATGTAGTTCATTTATACAATGGAACACTATTCAGGTATTATAAAGGAAAAGCATGAGTTTTGCAAGCAAATGGATGGAACTTGAAAATATCATTCCTAGTGAGGTAACCCAGACCCAAAAGAACATGCATATTATGTACTCACTGATAAGTGGCTATTAGCCAAAACATACAGAATACCTAGGATAGATACATCCCACACACTTTAAGAAGTTTAATAAGCAGGAAGAAGTGAGGATGTTTCAATCCCACTTAGAAGGGGAACAAAATAACCACAGAAGGCAGATGGAGGGAGGAAACTCTGGGTGAGAAAGGGGAAGGAAAGGGGAAAAGAGGAACAGGAGAAGTTATGGGGTGGGTTCAGAAGAGTAGCCCAGAGGGCCAGGAGAATGAGTGGAAATATGTGTATCCTCAGGGAGGAGGGTGAGAGTTATGTGGAACTCCTAGAAAGTACAATTGTCTTGGGAAGTGAGAGACTCTCAGGACTCAATGGGGATGCTCTCGACAAAATTTCTAGCAATGAGAAGAGGGAACTCAAGTCCACCTCCAATAGACAGACAGGGCCTCAAGTGGAGGGATAGGGTTACCAACACATAGACAAAATTTCTGACCCAGAATTGTTCCTGTCTAAAAGAACTACAGGGGCAAAAATGGGGAAGAGACTGAAGGAAAGGAGTCCCAGTGACTGGCCCAACTTGAGATCCATCCATAGGGAAGCACCAAGGCCTAATACTGTTACTGATGCTATGGTGTGCTTACAGACAATAGCCTGGCGTGGCTGTCCTCTGAGAGTCGCAACCAGCAGCTCATTGAGAGAGATGAAGATACTTACACCAACCATAGGACTGAAGTCAGGGACCCCTATGATTGAGTTAGGGGAAGAATGGAAGAAGGAAAAGGGGGCAACCCCATAGGAAGACCAGCAGTCTCAACTAACCCAGATCTCTTGGAACTCTTAGAGATCCACTAACCAACCACGCAGCATACATGGGCTGTTTGTAGGCCCTGTGCACATATATAGCAGAGGACTTTCTAGTYCAGCTTCATTGGGAGAAGATGTGCCTAATCGTGGGGAGACTTGAGAACTCCAGGAATGGGGAGACCTGGTGGAGGTGAGTAGATGGGAGGCACCCTCTTGGGGGCAAGTGGGTGGAGTAATAAGGATGAGTCACTGTGGGTGGGGGGACCTGGAGGGGTGCAATGTGTGGAATATACATCAATAAAATAGTTTTAAAAATTAGCAGCTATCTGAAGAAAAGAAGGTCCAGTGACAGGCACAAAGTAGGATCTAGCTCAAGGGGAGGGCCCAAAGCCTGAAATTATTACTGAGGCTATGGAGCACTCACAAAAAGGTACCTATCATGACTGTCCTCCAAAAGACCCAACAAGCAGCTGAAAGAGTCAGATGCAGACATTTGCACCCAACCAATGAACAGAAGCTGCTGAACCCTGTGGATAAAAATTAGGGAAAAAATTGGAAGAAGCTGAAGAGGAAGATGACCTTGTAGGAAGACCAGTAGTTTCAATTAACCTGGACCCCAGAGATCTCCCAGATACTGGAACACCAACCGGACAGCATACACCAACTGATATGAGGCCACCAACATGCATACAACAGAGGACTGCCTAGTCTGGACTCAGTCAGAGAAGAGGCACATAACCCTCAATAGACTGGGTGCCCCATGGAGTATAGAGTTCTGGTTGGGTGGGGGGGTGGGGACATTCTCATGGAGACAGGGTTAGGGGAGGAGGTATGGGATATGGACCAATTGGAGGGTGGATTAGGAAGGCAATAAAATCTAGAGTTTAAAATACACAAAAAAGCAGCTACCTATACTAAAGCCCCATTTGAAATTTTCTTTTCTATTGACCATTTCAGTATAGAGTCATTTCCACATTTCACTGTTTCTTGATAAAATGTCTTAATGTTTTCTTGTGAGATTTAATTTGAGTGACCTTTCAATTTCTTGTTCCTATACCTTTATATCGTACAGATTTTCTCCATTACTTCTTCAAATATAGTTTTATATGCTCTTATTTAATTCTTTTTCTTCAATATTTTTATAATTTTTTTGCATTTTTTGTTAAATTCTAGCCCAGATCCTGTAATTTCTTATTTCTTATTACTTTGCTTATTTTTTACTGGAGAATGATTGATATTGAATGAACTGTCCTCAGTTGTTTAGTTTCTGTTCTGCTATATCAGTTTTGCTTTTGACAGTGTATATGTTCTTATCATTTCACTGACTGAATATTAGAGCTGTAGATAGTCTTTTATTTCAAATTATCAGTTTCAATCTTTCTGGATAAAAAATCATTTTTGTTTTGAATTATTTTCTGCTATAATTGAATTATTTAGCTTCATTATGATAAAGTTCACTGTGCTTCCTGATAACCATTTCAATGCTTGATTAAAWTTTTTTAGAATTTATTTATTTATTTATTTACACCCTAAACAAACACTGCTCCCCCAGTCCCCTATCGCACTGTCCCTCCCTCATTGCTCCTCCCCTTCTCCACTGAAAGAGTAGGCCTCCTGGAGTAACCCCACATTTTGATTGTCAGCTGCTGGTTGTGTTAATACTCTGTGCTTCTTCATATTTATTTGGTATGTTATTTGCCATATAACAGAGAATGCCAAATCTTTGCTTTTGTTCTGGCATCAGTGGAGATAAGGGTAGTGCTACCCATCAAGTTTGCCTGTGGTAACAGTTATTATTGGATTTCTTATTGGTCATCATTTTGGATTTATACAGTAGTACTTTGGATTGTTGGTGTCTTTAGCAGTGATGGTGTTGAGTCTAAAACATATTTCTACTATCAGAGTACTAATTGCTAAGCATATCTTCTTTTTCACGTTTTTTGTAGTATTTTCTTTTCTCCATCCAAATACTCTCATATACCTATCCCGTGCCCTCTTTTTTTCACAAATTGTTACTGTGCACACACACATTTATACATATATTCATGTATATTTTTAAATACAATCTGCTCAGTCTGTACAGTAGGACTTGCATGTACACTCTCAGGGCTGACTATTTAATGATGGAAAAGCAATTGCTGTGCTACTTAATGGACTTGTAAAAATGCCTTCTGTAGCTGGTGGATGGTACTTGAACCTAGGATTTAAATATCAATATACATGGAAAGATTTCAGTTTTTGGCTTTGGGATGGTAATAATAATGTTGGCCATATCAGAGGTGCTACATTTAAAAGTGATATGGCTGTGAAGAATGAGGCTCACATGTTTGCAGAATTAAAGGAGCATCAGGATCTGAGTAGAACACACTGCCCATGGTGGTTGCATCAGAGAAAAGAAGAGGACAGAAAAGAGAGCTCAACACAGGTGGCCACAGTGAAAACTACATTTTTCTGGTGGTAACGCAGATGACAAGCATACTAACTCATATAAAGCCTAGATATAAAGCACAGCAGTGTGATAACTCCAGGAACTTTTACGTCACTGTATTACATAGATCTTTGTGGTAGAGAAGAAAATCTTGGAAGTGTGTACATCTGTAGTAACTTGATTCTGTCGCTCAAAATGTGATCTAGATCATTAAAGTAACAAGTAAAAAAAAGTATGTTACACAGAGAAACCCTGTCTCAAAAAACAAAAACAAAAACAAAAACAAAAACAAAAAAGTATTGGATTGGCACACTGCAGTACAGAGCCTTAGTCCAGAATATCAAGTTGCATGGGTTATGTACTGAGTTTGGAGAAATTTCTGGAAGGGTTGTAGAAGTATGTTTCCCTTTCAGAGATTTCTGGAATAAAGATCTGTGACCAATCCTAGTGCCAGATGATATAAGTGTCCCCTGGGCAAAGGTTCACTGGGGCATATCATGGTTTCTACTATGGCTGATAATATCTGCCTTTTTTTAGCTGTCTCCCATTCCTTGCTGTTCTTACCAGTCATTATATTCATTTTCTTCCACTATTGCTGTACATTATGTAATAGCATGCACATTTGGAAGAGAAACATTATTTCCTAATTGTCCCTGTGATCATGTCAACGTTTCAGGCTATTTACTGATGCAAAATTCCTTTTTATTCCAGATTGCTTCTCTCAGCTTAGTGAAGCATGTGCAACTGGTAGTATGATTTGTGTGGTTCATGTTCTATTTCAGCACTTCAACATAACACTACAAAACAACTTCAACTGGTACTTAATCTCTGAAACAGTCAAAGAAAAAACTACTTAAGAGTGAAGGGGAGATAAGAAGTGAAAAATATGTCAGGATTTGTAGAATTACTACTCCTTCTATAGAAATTGTCTGCATTGACTGATAACTATAGAAAAAGATGAAAAATGATGTCGAAATAGAAATTCTCTTCTATCCATTGTATATTTGTCTTTGATTTAATTTGTCAGATAAGAACAGGGAAAAATCTTTTCTTGCTGCATTACCAGTGTTCAGATTAAGAGAATTTCAAAGAAATGTAAAATTAACTTGGTAGAATTAAGGAGCATTTTTAACCCTAGGCAAATTATTCTCATAATATATATTGCTATAGTGCCTCAAGTTTCACACAGTAAACATGTAGACTGTAAGTGTTTGATTTCAAGTATAATTCTAGCAAATTCTAAGTCATTGATAAGGTACAAAGTAAACTATTTTTAAAATGAGGACTTAGGAAATGGTGTGTAGTGCAAATTGCTAACTTTTATCAAAAGGTAGTCTGTCCAGAAGTAATCTTTGAATCATTTCCAAGTATAAATATAATAAACCTCCATAAAATATTCTAATGTCTTATACCATAAAGTTTTGTTATCCTTTTCATTTTAAAATATTTGCACAATATTAATTTTCCATAAAGTAATTTAAAAGAAATCAAAGGCACATTTAATTTTTACTTATTTTATGTCTTTAACCATAAGTTTGTTTTCTTTGTTAAAGAGAACAAAAAGAAACTTTGGAATTTAAAAATATTTCAAAAGGCTTTCTTGAGTTATCAAAAATTTGAATATATTAACTTCTGACATTAGTGACAACTTTTTGATTAATTTTTGAGATATAGCATAAGATGACATAATAAGGAATCATTTAGTATACTATTTTTATGGTTGATCACTGCCTTTCTGTTGTTATGTACAGACAATTATCTCCTTCTGATTTTACCATACAATTATTTTAGAGCATCTCAGCAAAGTATAAAGATCATGATTGCATTTTATTTTGTTATAGTGTTCCTAACTTTCTTTAAATATTGTTGTTTAGCTTGGATGATATAAGTTATGAATTTCTACAATTAAGCATTATACCTAGTATATTTGTAAGTGAAAGTAATACTGAAACATGTTTTATGTTAATTAGATTAACTCATTACTACTTTAATTCTTTACCATTATTTTAATAAAATAGATGTGTCTGGTCTATGTCCACGTTATGGTAATCACCTATACTTATCAAGATGAATATTAAGGATGTAGAAGTTTTACAACAATACTATATAACTTGCTATTACCAATTATCTAGAAATTGTTTTATATTGTTGAAGAGATAAATATTTTGTTAGGTTTTATATATCTAATTTATTAAACAAGTATTAATAGTTATTTTCATTAACATGTTATAGAGTAGGTTATAGTTTATGTGCCACAAAGCATACATGAGAAAAATTTGACTCAGGAGATAACAGATTCCAATTGTTTTCAGTTTTTATTTTTGAGATTTTATAATTACAATATTTCTTCCTTCCTGTTCCTTCCCTCTAACCCTCCCATATACCCCTCCTTATTTTTCAAATTTACGACCTCTTTTTAATTGTTACTACATGCATATTTTTACATGTCTATAAGTATACATTCATACATATATTTCTAAATGCACATATATGCTCATATATGTATACATACATATGTATGTAATAATAATAAGCATAAACTTCTCAGTCTACATGCTGAGCATTTGGTATTAGATAACCAGTTAATGTGGTCTCCCCTGGGGAAGAATATTTCTCCCATTCTCAGGATTCCTTAGTTGTTTTTGGTTCTCTATGTAAGGTTGGAACCTTATGGAGTTTCTTATATCTCTTATTTCTTTCATTTGAGGAAAAGTAAAAGATGGGCTTCATCAGATGAATCTTTCATGCATAGTATTTATGGCAATAAGTATATGATTTGAGAATATTTACCAGGATTTACATATATAATAAGGCATTATATTATAATAAGGCATTATATTATTATTCTTTAACTAACTTGAGAGTTACTTCATTGTAACATTAAATGGCCCATTTGTAACTAAGAAATTCATCCTGGAAGTATATCTCAGTTAGCTGTGTTATTCCCATTTATCTGGACAAGAGTCAGTTGGTGTGATATAATCTGCCAGTGGCCATTTAGTAAGCTTGGAGGTTTTTAAAATTCATGTCAATTTTCATCTATCAGCCATAAAGAATATAAAATTAAAAAAAAAGTATCATTCTCTGAGGACTTGGTAAAGTGCTAAGGTTACCTACTCTTTGTTTTCATAACTATGTAGGTAGAGTAAATTTGTAGTAGACTAAACAAAAGGGGTATTGGTATAAAGTGATACAGACACTCAACTTTGCCCCTAAAACATATTATGAATAATTGAGCTTGCATTCTGTGTTCTATGGTTTAAGAGGAGAAAGAATCATGTGAAGGGAAAGGTGAGAAAAGGAAACTGACAGCAGAATA
>BDUI01019309.1:22840-36515 GCA_002335545.1 Apodemus speciosus
CCCCCCCCAGAGCTCCCAGGGACTAAGCCACCAACCAAGAAGTACACATGGCTCCAGCTGCATATGTAGCAGAGGACTGCCTTGTCCGGCATCAATGGTAGGAGAGGTCCTTGGTCCTATGACCTCTTGATAGATAACCTCATTGTAGCGGAATTTAGGGTGGGGAGGGGGAGTAGGTGGCTGGGTGGAGAAACACCCTCATAGAAGCAGAGAGAGGGGGTGAGATAGGGGTTCCTGAGAGGGGGAAACCTGCTCTCAGGAAAAGGATAACATTTGAAATGTAAATAAAGAAAATAGCCAATAAAAAAGAAGGAAAAGAAAAATTCTTCATGTTTTCCGCAGCTCCCCTGTTACCTATTAACCACCCGTCCCTCGACTCTGCTCTTCTCTGTCTGTTACCCAGTGTGTTAAACACAGCATTAACCTAAGTGTTTTCAATGATCTATCAGATTGTGTCTGAGGAGAGTTTAGCTTTAGAGAGAACTCATTTGAAAGGGAAAACTTCCAGTCCTCTGAGTAAGCCAAGTCCCAAACTTAAACACAGACCCCTCTGTGCAGAACTAAATCGTCAAAAGCCAGCCTTCTCCTCAGACTACCAGTCAACCGTTTTTTACCAGGTATACCCCATTTATCCCCAGGTATACCCCATTTATCCCCCAGGTATACCCCATTTACCCCCCAGGCATACCCCACTTGCATTTATCATGTCTGGACTGTGCCCAAGCAGCCCTCCACATGGCAGCCCCACAACCTCATGTGTCATTCACAACCTGGGCTGTGCACTCTTTACCCCATCGGGATGGGAACAGGGAAGTTGCTGACAATCCCCAAGGAGCCCCATGGTYTCCTGYGGTTTGCCTTCTTAAACAGTATGAGGATCTTCCTATTTTCTCCTTTTGTTAGTTTTCTTCATTGCACTAAACACTACTTGAAGTTATTTTTATTATGTCTCACAATATACAAATTGCACAAGGAAAAGACCTCTGTAATGTTCACAGATAAGTGCCGTTATCTTAAAGAAGCACCTAGCATGCGAGTGTCTGTACAGCAGTGCCTGACACAGCTACACCATGTGTGTTTGTGATTCTTGCTTCAAACCAGCTTTCTCTCCCTTGTCTGCTGTGACTGCAGCTATCCCAGTCTCTCAGCCTTTTTGTATCTCACCCCTTTATGCAGCTTTCTTATACTGTCACATCTCAAGGGATATTCCTTGTTTGGGTACTMTACCTCAACCCATATCTCCTTCCCATCTCATYTGTTGACCTGCTGTGATCTACACCCTGGAAACAGACATCTTCTGAGCTAATGCTTTTAWCTCTTGTCTCCTTGTCTTTCAGTCTTTACTCGGTAAATGTGCAAGCACTTGTTGTTCAATAACACAGAGTTCTGTAGCTCATCACATATCTAACAGAGGGAAGACAGACACAGAAGTGAGGAAGCCACTATGCCAATCTTATTGTACTGACAAGGGATACTGATTATGRGGGAAAARGTACAGAAGARAATGGAGGATGAAGGAGTATAGGAGAGGAGGTGCTTCTCTTTCACCTAAAATGCCCCCTTTCATCTCCTCTGCTTCTGAGTCAKTCCYATGCTTTCCCACAGATGCTGTGACTCATTCCCTGTAGGCATCCTTCTCAGGCGCTTGCAAGGCTCAGTGAGGTCCTCCATGGAGTGATGCCCTAAGCCTGGTGTGGACCAGTCAAAGGTGGGCTTTACACATGCTACATTTTGGGTACCCCATCCAAGCTGTGCACTCCGGACACTGGGGCTGGTTTGCATTCATCTGTAATTATGCATCTGCCTTGTGGGTTTTGCTACCCAGCAGGTGTTTAGCCACAATAGAAATGGAGGAAGGAAAAGCTATGCAACGCTCACGTCTTTGCTTCTGATACACATTAGGGAAGCCAGACCACGCAAGGAATCATAGCGAATGTTTTATTATTAATCAGGTATTTTTTTTTAAAGGTTAAGTTTTGCCTAATAACATTTTGTGCAATTTCCAAAACATATGTAAAATTTAGAGGATTTGGAAACCACTAAAATTATGAGAGCAATAGGAAATCCTGTAACTCAGTCTCTGCTGTTCATAACCTCTGATAATGTTTTTGCTTCATTGGCTTCAAATCCAAAGATCCTATCTATCTATCTATCTATCTATCTATCTATCTATCTATCTATCTATCTATCTATCTATCATCTATTTATNATCTATCTATCTATCTATCTATCTATCTATCTATCTATCTATCTATCTATCTATCTATCTATCATCTATTTATGTTATCTAGTGTAGTATCCATCTATCTTCCTATTATCTATCACCTATCTTTTAAAATTCTTTATATAATTTTCTTACAATTATAACTTTTCTATACAAGGAGATACAAGTAAATGCCTTCCCCTGCTCTAAAGATTATTTGTGTGTATTTGCTAAGTCCAGGACCTGAGGCTCCATCACTCAGTGTTGCATAAAATGAACTGCTTAGCTTGAGGACAGCCTGTTGCCCACACCGATGGGAGGGCGGTGCAGTCACTTTACCCACAGTGAAGCCAGGCTATGCTTCCCACTTCTGAGTTTCATTCTGTTTCCCCAGGACTCTGAAAATATATTCTTCTAGAATGTCAGCCTTAGGTTGGGGTGGAGAAAAGAGGATACAAGGGTTCTGGGGTGCTCCCCAGCCTGGGTTAGCCAGTGCTGTCACTGATCAGGTCTATAAAGGCAGCTTTTCAAACAGTGAAAGCTGTCTTCCAGGTTGAGCCTCCTAGACCATTCTCATTGGCCTGTAATTTCCAGCTTTCTTGTCAGCTCAGTTAATACATTGGAAAATTGCTCAGTATATGTTTTCTTCCTGAAAATTTTGGGTGGAAGTGGTTTTTGATTTCTCTCTTACCACAAGTTAAATAGAAATGGCAGCAATCCCAATTTGAGAATATTTAGTTTTTCTCTCGGGCTTTGTTATCACAGATAAATTAAAATGAGAATTCTCGTAAAGATGTCTTTGATTAATTTCTGAGTATATCCATGGGAAGAAAACTGCTGGGACAGTGAATATACACATTTCTAAGAAATTTAGAGATGCTTCCAAATTTTAATGCAGAATGCCGGACTCAAATTGTGCACTCACATCACAGCCTGTTTACTTATTTTTAAGTTTCTGTACCTGGTGACTGTGAATTCCCCTGAAAGCTGTACATGAAGACAGAGGAAAGCCTGGGATGCCCTTGAAGCTACTGAGTTCTCAGGCTTACTCTGCTCTTCCTGAACATTGGAGGCCATCAGAAGTCAGGGTTGACACTAGTCTGAGGCCTACATGTGGCGGCTAACAGTGCTTGGCATGCAGCTTGCTCATCTCTTAGGAAGCCAGTGTCACCCTGATGGGTGAGTTAAAGGGATAGGTAATGGACTGTGATGCATCACAAATGGGCCTAGCCTAGCTCTGGAGGTCACGAATGCCTCCAGACCATTACAGAAACAGACCTTGTGAGACAGAGTTTAGTGGTGCTTGAAGAACACAAGCTATCTGATTATAACTGTTATGATGGTTCATGTTCTCAGCAGCTGTGGTGCAGCTTTTGAGTACTGTTCCAGTCTGTGGAGTTGGAGAAAGAGTCTCTGATTTGTCACACCCAGAGTGTCTTTCTCTAAAACTCACCAGGCTTGTGTTTCAATCAAATTCAGGAATCTTATAGAAATCAAAGCCTGAAAGCACAGATGACCCTGTCAGCACTGCTGGGGGGTCAGGAGGACAGTTTGAAGGGACTTAGTCTGCACAGCTGTCTGTTGTCCTTCTAGGGTGGCAAGCTTGTTTTTCAAGTGGGGCTTCAGAACTAGCAGCTGATTAAATATGCACTTACATCACACACTGTTCAGTGTATTCAGATGGCTTGCTTGAACACCTTCACTGTCCTCTGAAAAACCACATTCTTTCAATATATAGAAATATGTTTGCATACACACTTTAAAACTGCAAATATATGTTCCACACTTAGCCTGGGCTCACAATCAGAGCACAGAAATAGGGAAAGAGATGGCACAGTATTTAATTAGAACAAAGGAGGGGCCTTGAGGCAGTTGGGAAGGGGTCGACATGACTGGGTTGCTCAGTTCCCAAATTCTCCACTGGGCCACCAGAAGCTAAAGCCAGGTCTTAGGAGGAATAACTTAATTGGATAATCCCAGGACACACTGACAGGAGAGGGGATTGGAGCCCTCCAGCATCTCCATGTACCCATTCTATGAAATTGGTCTTATTAAATTGTTTGATTGTCGTCTTCATGATAAAAGAACAATGGAAGAAGTGAGAAACCTCAGGTATCCTGGGCAGAGCTGGGCTCTGAAACTTTTCCAAAGTTCTCTCCCCCTTTTCTGAATTTGGTTTATGCTGAATTATTCTCTTATAGAAGTCAGTGATGTGGGTACATGTATCACAGTTATTTGACCCTCACCTGGAGGAATTATTATATAGAGGTTATAATATAGGGCTTGGGACCCTGTGTGAGATATGCATTGGGAAGCAAACAAAGATACCAGATTCCTTGTGACTCTATTAGCCTAAGATTTACCCTAAGAGAGAAAGGTGGTACTTGACCAAAGCAAGATATCCAGTTATTAACTCATCTGTTAGAGAGGTGACACACTTGACCACTGGATGTTATTCAGGCTAGCCATTTTAATTAACAGGATGAGTACTTGGGAATATGTTTATGCCAATGTCTGACGAATGTGAGCAAGAGTTCATCAGAATTATCAATGCATATCCAACGTTATTGAAGGCAGCCTGTTGATCTTGGTGGCAGCCCTCCTGAAAGTTCTACCTGAAAATTACAAGGATTCTCTAGGCTAGAGTCTAGGTCTAGGGACAGGAAGTCCTCAGGTATTTGCTAGTGATCTATTTAAAATGCTTGAAAGTCAACCAAAACAATGTGTTCTGCATCTCATTTTTGAAACCAGACTGTTTACATATTAAGGTAGTGTGAGGTCATCCAGTGGCATAATTTAGATTCATGATGAACTTCATATTTTGTCTTTCCAACTAGTTGTGTAATCCTGTGGTTTGGCCCTTAATATTTGGAAAAACGTTTACCCTACCCATGTTCACAAATAAAACATTGAATTTGCAGGTATGCACACACAACTACATAAGTAAGCAGCCTTTTAATTCTTCTTTCACTCATTTGTTTCTCTGATGGTTGATTCAACTAACATGATTTAGGATCACCATGGGAACAAATCTCTGGACATGTCTGTGAGGGACTCTCTAGATACCTGCGGTTGGAGGACACAGTCTAAATGCAGACAACAGTATTGCACSAACTGCAGGTCCTCCACTAAATAAAGAGGAGAAAAGGAGCTGGGCAGCAGCATCCATTTCCCTCTGCTTCCTGACTTCGGATGCAGTGGGATCAGCTACTTCAACTGGCCATCATGACCTCCCTACCATGATGGACTGCGTATTTTTTCTATGCAATGAGAAAATTTAACATTTCATAAGGTGCCTGCTGCTTCCAACTTCTCTCCTTTGTTCTCTACCCACTATCTTCTCTACCCCATCCTGAAAGACCGCTTGGAGTTTTGTATTTATGTGCAAATTGTGGAAAGATTTCAGATTCTGGGCATCAGATTCTGGGCATCTCCAGATGATGTTTTTGCCATTTATTTCTACAAAGAGAGATTTCTACAAAATGAAACTATCCTCTCCCAACTCTGGACATTTTCCAAAGTGTAGACATCGTTGTTGTCTATTTTATGGAATGTGCATCTTTTGTTAGAGTCCTAATAAAAACTGAAGAAGGGAGAGAAAAGAGAAGTCAGTGGTGTGATGGAAATTCTGCATTTACAATTGTAGGTCAGAAGGAGCAATGGTTATTCAAGGTTTTCAGCTTCTCTGAACAGAACTAACATGATACCTTGCTCACAGCTAAGAACTTAGTCRGTGTTTGATTGTTGACTGAATTGGATGGTTTTGTGTGTCAACATGACACAGTCTTGACACAGAGAAATGAGCTTCAGTTGGGGAAGTGCCTCCATGAGATCCAGCTGTGGGGCATTTTCTCAGTTGGTGATCAAGGAAAAATGGTCCCTTGTGGGAGATACCATCCCTGGACTGGTAGTCTTGGGTTCTATAAGAGAGCAAGCTGAGCAACCCAGTAAAAAACATCCCTCTATGGCTTCTGCATCAGCTCCTGTATCCTGACCTGCTTGAGTTCTAGTCCTGACCTCCTTTGGTGATGAACAGCAATTTGCAAGTGTAAGCTGAATAAACCCTTTCCTCCTTAACTTGCTTCTTGGTCATGATGTTTTGTCCAGGAATAGACATTGGCTCTTCCTTGGGTTTCCAATGAAGAAGCAAGGATTGGTGCCATGATATTGGTGCTATATCTTTCCTGTAAGTTATTGGAAGAAAAAGCATGTGTTATTTTGTGTAAAAATGTCTTCATTTGACACGCAGATTCTCTCTAATTTACAGCTATGACCGCCCAATGCTGCAATCCCCTGCTCTCACTCTGAGTTGCTTGAAATATTCTTTCTGAAATCTAAAGCCAGATGCAGCTCATCTGCCTTTAGTTGTTATTTCCACATGAAGGAGCAGAGTCATTCATCAAGGGATTTGAGTAAGCCAGAGATTATTTATCTCTTTGGATCATGGTGAGGGAAAACTTCATGCATGTTGCTGTTTCATTTATGTGAATACCATTAAACCTGAAATTTGAGGTTAATTTGTAAATTCTGAACCAAAATGTAACTAACAGAATGATTCCCCTTCCTTTAGAGAGGTTTGCAAAAACATCTTTTTCTAAAATCTAAATGTAATGGTCTCATTAAAATGCAAATTGAACTACAACAAAACAGAGCTGAGTCAACCATCTAGAACACTTACACCATTTGGGAGTTGTCAGCCTTCTGATTTTAGAGAATGGGAAAACACTTAACAGAGATTATATGTTCATTTATATAGCCAATATTCAGGACAACATCAAGACCACCAATTTCTGATCTCTTTCTGCATCTGCATAGTGTCCAGAACAATGACTTCAATTCTTTGGTTTACTTAAGGCTCCACATGACATCAAATTTGTAATCAAGAGCAGGAATCCAGAACTTCTATGCACAGGCACTTTACCTATATATTTTAGTTAAACCGTAAATTCTTCTTAGGGCATATCGAACTAGATTCTCCATTTACAGTGCAGCAGATGCTTCTGGTTTGTGTGAGTGGCATCAGGGGAGGAAAGATAAAAGGAATGAAAGAACTCATCAGATAAAGAATGCAGTAACACATTTGCCAAGGTGACTAATCCATTCATGGAAAAGTTCTGTCTTAGTTTCTTGTCCTTCTGGTATGGTAAAATACCATGTCAAAAGCAAGCTAAGAGGAAAAGTGTGGGTCACAGTTCAAGGGTTCTGCCAATCAAGGTGGAGAAGTCAAGGGGGCAGGAACTTGAAGCACTTGACCACACATTCCAACCATAATCAGGAACACAGAGGATTGAGTGTGTGCTCCTGAGCAACTCCCTTTCTCCTCTCAAACAATCTAGGATCCCAGACAAACAACGGTCCCATTCGAGCACAATGGATCTTCCCACAGGAGTGAGCGAAATGGAGGTCACTCCCATAGGCACACCCAGAACTATTTCCCAAATGATTCTGAATTTTTTCAGGTTGACAGTGAATCTTCCCACTAGGTGATAAGACTGGAATGTGTCTGCTTCTTTGAGTTCATCCTGATGTTACAGGAATGATTCTTCAGTATTCCCAATGCTATGACTGATCAGATGTTAGTTATTGTAAGCTATAGCTTTAGCAGAAATGCAAGAATTGGAAGAAAAAGAGCCAGTGCTTCCAAAAGCAGGTGTCTCTAGCTTCTGCACAGAAGATGAGGTAGCTATTCCTTTGTATTTCATCCCATGAGGTGTGTAGTGAGTGTTCCTGGTGCCTCCGAGCCACCATCACTGGAGACTACAGTCTGAGTGGTTTTGTTCCCGAAATCCGGCCAAGTCCTTAAGTTTTCTCTTTTGAGTTCTATTATCTATCATCTGTTTTTAACAACCCAGTGTACAATTTGATTTCTCCATGAACCCAGAATAAGAGAAACTTAGTTGTGATTTGCTGTGCTTGCGACCTACAAGGTGTTAAAGTCAAAAGTTCCGAATGAGATCCCTTTTCAAATGGGACAGGAGTAAGTCATCAATCACCTTTTATGATTTCTATTCTATAAACCCGACTTCCAATGGCTTGGAAATAGGATGTAGCATCAGTCTTTATCCTGTTTCTTTTTCAAAAATAGCTTTGGCTATTTTTCCACACATATTTTATAGTTAACTTATTAGTATTTTTACAATCATCTGGTGAGATTTTTTTTGTTTTGATTGCCCTAAATTCTCAAATAAGGAAAATTAACATCGCAATGATGTTGATGAGGCTGTTGTGCAAACTCCTGTGCTAAAAGTTTTGAAGGCATCACAAAGGGGACCATCATTTGCCCTGAATTGGAAAGGCCTCCAACTGAAGGTTGAGCATATCCTATCAGATACTCCTTAATGATAAATGTCTATTATCAGCTTCAGGTCTATGGTCCTGAAAATGTATGGGCTAGCAGGGCTCACCATGAGACTAGAATGTTCAGACTTGCTTATCGTGCACAATGTTTTCTGGCTTGGTGGGTTTTGCTGCCTTCTTTTTAGATCATGTCTGTACTATGACATAACAGTGGTGCTTTTATTCATTACTGAAGTACATTGTTTATAATTATTAGTGGGGTAATTCCATAAATGTTTATATTATATAATGATCAAATTGGAGGTAATTATTTCCATCTCTTTAAACCTTTGTCACTCATATATGCATGGAATGTTTGGACATTTCAAATTATTTAGAAATGCACAGTTACTTGTTGTTCATCATATCACAGTGTTACAGAACACTAGGAAGAACTAATTCTTCTGAGCTAATGTATTTTGGGACACCTTACCTAGCCTATTTTCATCCCCTATGRTTACTCTTCTACTCTCTGTCATTTAGAAGTATATTGCTCTAATACAAATGCTCCAGCCAGCCTCAAGGAGCAGCATCTCTTAGATACCAGTGTCTGTGCCACAGCTCTGGCCAAGTGCCCTTGCGTAGGCTATACCCCTTGGTATATACCTTGGTTGACTACAACTCTTTAAACAACCACATGAACAAAATGCACTGAAAAGAGTGTGAGCCCTGCATTGGGCATTGATATCAGGATAAGCTCATTTGTGTGTCAGTCTACTAGTGAGCTCTTTCCACAGGAAAAGGAACTCCATTCAAACCTCAATTTGCATCATGCTTGTGGATATTTTCTTAGTAACTAATTATTATTTTGGATCAATAAATATTAAAAAATAAAACTGATCACTAAGTTGTGTTTGGTACATACATCATGTTGAAGCCCTCTGAAGTCTTGAGAAATTTATGAGCATTCACACTTGGGGTGTATGCCGTGGCTTTTATGTGGCCAGCTAAGGATTTGCGTACTTACTGGCACCTCCAAGGGAGATTATGCTGAACAAAGAAGCTTTTTGCAAAAGATCTCTGAGTATGATCTAAACTTTTTTCTCATTCATAATATATTAATAAGGTGGGAAGTAACAAGTTATTGAAAGATTCCAGTTGGTTAAACAGTGATGCAAAAGGATGAGAGTTTGTTCTGAGATAATAGATTTGTTAGCATCACTGGTGGCCCGACAGCACTGTAATGGTAGCCGCACTGTTCTTAGCACTTACTTAAATGAATTAATTAGCAAACATGTTGATTAATAAGAAAACAAGTCATTTCTTTGAATTATTTTAGTTTCTATATAAAATCTACTAGTAATAATGGTCATTTTTCTTAGGCCTAATCCATACTCCACACCATTTCTAGCCCAGATTTTTAGATTCAGAATGTAATATCTGAGTAGGTCCTTTGTAGACACTGGGTCTTCTGGTTTGAAGTGGCTTGGTCACAGGGAGATTCCAATTCTGTAGCTAGCTTCCCTCCTAGCTGGTTTTGCTCCTTGAGATCTGCAGCAGTCAGCAGGCAGGTTCTGTCTGTAGCTTGGGCTGCCCATGGGTCTCTTGGGATCAGCAATGTCACTGCCATGTGTGCTGTTTGTGGTGCTTTGAGTTAGAAAATCCTCCAGATGTTTATTTGAGATTTGTAGAGAGAATTTATGGCCAGTCATCCTCAAAATCAAAATTGGTCCAGTTTCTATGGAATCTCATTACTCCTGTAGTATTAGTTTACACAATAGAAGGCTGAAGGAAGAACCTTAAAAATATGCTGAAGTTTTTTATGGCATTTTTCAGTAAGTCACTAGACTGTCCTGTAACTCTTTCATGTTGGAACTGAAAGTAAAGTTATTAAATCAAGAAGAGATTTTTACCTTTCTTCAATATTTTCAGATTCTAGCTGGTAATTTTGCTTGTATTCTTCTTTAACTTTCCTGGAATTGAAGAAAAACAGAACAAAAACAAACAGACTGACAGAGAGACCCATCCTAATTCATATGTGGCTATATATGTAGTATATTTGTTTCTATGTATAGAGTCTTAAAATGTAGAAAGGAGTGAAGAGCGGAGCACTTGATGAGGAGGTTGGATGGGGTGTGGAAAGGCATCTGAGGAGGAGGGTGCAAAAGGGGAACAGTGTTGATGGGGAGCAGAATCCTGACTATCTTCTTTGGTCAAAACTATCATGGTGGCATTTGACACATTTCATGCTAATTAAAAAATCCTTTCCAGAGTTGCTGTTTAGCCCATTTTTATAAACAAGGAAACAGACTTTGAAAAGTTTAAGTCTTTGCACAGACAAACCATCCCTCAAAAGTGGGGTCCAGTTTTGTGTGAGATTTTACTTAATTCTTTTTACTATACTGGGAAATCTCTTAAAACATAGAGCTGCAGTTCCTCTTGTGATGGAAACCATGAACTTTTTCCTAACACAAAAACAGGATATTAGCTGTGATTCCAAGACCTTCCTGGATTCTTGCACTCTGCATAAATGTAAGACCTAAACCCCTCTGTGGAGAGAGAGGTCCTGGCCAGTCTCCATTCCTTGGGGAAGATAGTTGCCCTGTCTTTTTGTTGAAGTCTCTTTCCATGGCTGATGTGTAGATGTGCTTCCTCTTGTAGGTTTGTCTGTCTTCATCAAGGAAGTATTGTTTAGGATTCTGTCTGTTAGGGTGTCAACAATTCTAACAACTAATACTTCTGAGCACTTATTGGCACTCATTGAAATGAACTTTTCCATGTGTTTCAGCATGGATCTTTGGATGTCCGCTCTCAGTGTTATTATGCCTAATTGTAGATAAAAAGAATTTGATAGAAAAATATCTCAGCCTGATAGCAAGTCTAGGATGTGAATTGTGCGACTGGGACCAGTGGACTCTTTGCCAGACTGCAACGCTATCTTGTGTCATACACCCCTCCCATGAGAGACAGTGGCTGTTTTTTTTAAAAACAAAACAACAAACAAACAAAGGAAAAAACTTCACAACCAGCATTGACATGCTGACACAGCATAGATCTTAACTACTCATTCCAAACTCCTTCCCTGATCCAGCTTTAATTCTTTTACTTTAAAAACACAGGTTATTTTCTTTAAAGAAACCCAACCAATGGACAGAAGCCGGTTACCCCTGGGGTTGAATTAGGGAAAAGCTGGAAGAAGCTGAGGAGGAGTGCAACCCTATAGGAAGACCAGCAGTCTCAACTAACGTGGTCCCCAGGATCTGTCAGACACTGGGCCATCAAAGAACCAGCATACACCAGCTGGGATGAGGCACTCAACACATATATAGCAGAGGACTGCCGGGTCTGGACTCAGTCAGAGTAGAGGCACCTAACCCTCGAGAGACTTGGGAACCCAGGGTGTGGGGAGGTCTGTGGGGTGGAGGTAGAGTGGGGGCATCCTCTTGGAGATGGGGGCAGAGAGGAGGAAGTATGGGATGTGAAACAGTCGGAGGGTGGACTGGAACAGGAACAAAGTCTGGACTGTAAAAAAAGATTAAAGAATTTAAAAAAAGAACTAATGAGGCAAATTTAAAAATAAAAAAAGGAAGTTAATGTGGATGGGGAAAATAACCTTCTCAGCTATCTGGAGGTCCTAGGTTCAGTAAAGGTCTGCAATTGCTCTGTTAGAGGGTTAAGAGCTTATGAAATATATAGATAGAAGAGATTATGATCAAATTGTTCATTGTAAGATAAAAATCTTGTAAGATGTCTGTCGTGCTAGACAAACTGTTTATGACAGGACACCATACGGCATTCATGCTGTGTTGAAGGGAATGTTATGAAAGACTTATGAATTGTGTCATGTAGGAGACAATTAATTACGTTCATGTGTATTCTCAGCTGTGTATAAATTTACTTCACCTGTCCCTAATGCCTGCGGATGTGGCTTCTTTGACTTCTGGAAATTTATCACAAATATTTATTTCCCCCATTAATCAGTGAAAAAAGCCTTCACAGAAGGTATGTTCTGTGAGGTGAAGATTTTAGGGAGCTCGTAAAAGTGCTATAGCATGCAGGGATCTTTGGTTCTGTCAAAACAGGCGAGACAAGTATAATAAGAAGGCTCTGTCTCTGGGCACCCAGGTTTCCCAGGAATCAGAAGCTTGGTGAGTCTAAGCCCTCACACCATGCTTCTGGGAAATTTCAGCTTGCCCTGGTGGTGGTGGAGATTTTATCTTGGCTTGATGGTACATATTAAGTAAAGTTGTCTTTAGTGTTTTTTTCCAGGACCACATTTTGCTGCACTCATGAGTCATGCCCTGTGCCCTGATCTATAATGTTGGCACAAAGAAGTGATATCAGCCTGGGTCTGTGTCTTACCTAGGGCTTCTGTTGCTGTTATAAAACACCATGAGAAAAAAGCACTTTAGGGAGGAAAGGGTTTATTTTTAGTTCTCAGTTTCACACCACACTCCATCACTGAGGAAAGTCAGATTAGAAACTCAAACRAGGCACAAACCTARTGGCAGGAGCTGATGCAGAGGCCATGGAGGGGTGATGTTTACTGGCTTGCTCTCCATGGCTTGTTCAGCCTGCTTTCTGATAGCACGCAGGGCACCCAGTGGATTGGCAACCACAATGAGCTGGCACCTCCCACATCAATCATCAATCAAGAAAATGCTTGCCTACAGGCCAATCTAGTGGAGACCTTTTCTCAGTTGTGGTTCTGTTTTCCAAGATGTCTTTAGACCGTGTCAAGCTGACATAAAACCAGCCAGTACATCCTGTTACTAACAGAGGCTAATTTTCTCCAAGTAAGAATGTAGAGAACATATATTTTGCTTAACTTGCTTCCACTCTCATAGTCTGAGTTGAAATAATGTGGATAGAATTGATGCCAAATGGCTTCCATTTAAGAAGGCTATGGCTCAAACACTCTTGTATGAGCATTCTGGATGTGGGTGAACTCTAAGGCAGAGGGAAAATATTGAATTTTGAGACTAAGTATGACTACCAGCCTGCTCTCCCTTCTCTGCTGCAGCCTTCAGGGCGYTAATATGCAGAGCATAGGAGCTGATTTGGCCTTTAGGCTGACAATTTGAATCTAGACTGTTACACATTAGCTTCATGGCTCTCAATTACTCAGTGTTTCCAGTTTCCACAAAGTTGTCAGCACTCACGTGGCTTTATCCATAAAAGAGAACAATCATAGCA
>BDUI01019318.1:7007-20262 GCA_002335545.1 Apodemus speciosus
CAGAATTGGCATACTGTCAGGACTCACGAAACAGATGAGGGGCAATCTTCAGGGGGAATGCAGAAGCATGTGCCTCTATCCTCAAGGTCCAAGGCATTTGTACAGCAAAAAGGAGGAGRTGTGGAATRGGAACAAGATGCCTGTGTAGGATTTTGTGAGAGACACTGGGCAGTGGATGATCCTGCAGGGGCAGTACTGCTGGGTAGAGGAACTCTAAGCAGTTAAGTTCTCTGTTTCCCACATTTCTGTAGAAGGCCCTTGGTCTTCTAACCTTGGGAAATCCCTTTCTGCTCTTTGAGCTCATTGTTTCACCTAAGGATGAGCAAGATGGTGTCCAAGACCCCTTCTAGACCCAACAGCTACAGGAAAGTCAAACAGTAAGACATACTTTGTCGTGTGGTGATTGTGCTGTTGYGGGACGTAACCCCACTTATGACAGAAACCCAGAACACTCTAACAAGTTAGGAAAGCCCATAGCCCATGGGTGGCTGCAAAGAACAGAGCACATCAAGGGTATTTCCAACCATCACCCGCAGATGGTTGGGACATGCCCCAATCAGTGGGAATAAAGCACAGGTTTTGTTTTGTTTTGTTTTGTTTTGTTTCTGGCTATAAGATGCACTCCTGTCAAGAATTCCCTCCTGCCCTGAGAGTTTTCCCAACTCTCTATCCCTGGCCATTCTCCAACTCTCATAATTTCAAGGCAAGAATCAAGTTCCCAGGGACTTTGTTCTCTGACAGGGTATGGAGAAGGTCAGAAACATTTATTCCCAGCACAGATATCTAAAATATAAGATGAAATATGGATGGTGATCCCCCCCCAGAACATAACATTTCATTGTTATTTCATAACTGTAATGTTACTGTTGTTATGATTCATAATGTAAATATCTGATATGCAGGATATCTGATGTGTGATCCCCAAAGAGGTTGCAACCCACAAGTTGAGAATGGCTGCCCTAGAAGGAACCTGGGAGAATGATTCCTGATTCCCTGATGGAGATAATAAACTCTAACACTCAYGGTCACATATCAGGTATCCTTAAACAAACACATAAGGACCTCTCAGCACCTCTGCACAAACCCAAAGGGTTGGGGGATAATCTCTACTCAAAGAGTAGCTGAGGACCAGGGGTATCAGCATCACTTACGTGAAATATAGAAACCCACAACCCAAGCCTAGTGGGTCAGGACCCCCATTTTCAAGCCTGAGAAGTTGTTTGTAAATGTCCCAGGAGCAACACAGCTGCAAAGCACTGTAYACAGAGAAAGCCTAACAAAGGMGTGGAGAGCTGGGGTAGGAGAAAGAGTCCCTGAAGACTGCAAAACACAGTCCCGTTACCAACACAATAATGTAGAAGGCAACTCCTCAAAAAAAAAAAAATCCACTGAGGTTAGCTGGCACCAAAACTTCCTCTGATGAACTCACAGGCAAGGAGTAGGGGGAAAGAAAGAAAAGCAAACCCATTTGATAGYGTCATCAGAAGATTAAATATGGGCTCCCTGCGCTGTCCTAGGATACATGATTCTCTGTGGTGAATTTACTGCCTTTGTGACTCACCCACAATGAATGAGCTTACAGAAAAGGGAGAAGTGACCCATGAAATATAGTCAATTACAGCTTAATCTTCCTCACCCTGGAATCCATTCAATAGCTTTAATGAACTTACAGGCTGGAAGGCAGGGTAAAGAATGCATAAAAAATACAGCTCAGGCCATCCTGGCACTSTGGAAGCCTGGTTCCCTTTGTTATTAAGGAAGAAATGCTCTCCCTCCAGTAAGTACTTTGGGAAAGGGAAAATACAAATCCTGTTTCCATTATCGTTGTTTCCTGATATAAAGCTCCAAAGAATGCATATTATTAAGGGCTTTTTAGAACACATGGCTTACGGCACCGGCACCGCAGTGAGCTTTCTGGACCTGTGCTTCCCCTGCAACCCTGGGACAACTGTCCTAGTCTGCTTTCTGATGCTGTCACAACACTGACCAAAGACTACTTTGGGGAGAAAGGTGTTTGCTTATCAATCTTGCATTTCCACATCACAGTTCGCCTCTGAGGAAAGTTGGGGAAGAAACTCACGGACAGAACCTGTAAGAGGAGGCAGATCAGCCTGCTGTGCTTTCTGAACTGTCACCAGCGGCTCACAAGTTCAAAAGCTTGGCCCCAGCTAGTAGTACTGCTGAGGAGAGTTGTGGGAATTTAGAGGTCAAGCCTCACTGAAGAATGTGGATCAGTGGAGGCTTTTATAGATCAGATGTCTCTTCTCTCTCCTCTGYGACTCTGTCTCTCTKTTTTTGTCTGTTGCTGTGTCTCTATCTCTCTGTGTCTCTCTGWGTCTGTCTGTCTCTGTCTCTCTCCCTCCCTTTTCCYCCTCCCTCTCTTTCTCCTACCTATGCAATGTTATCCTCTGTTTCATATTCCTCCAGTCATGCCTTCTCCAATATGACACACCTTGGAACTGTAAGCCAGAGTAAATTTCTTTTCTTTGGTCAGATATTTTTTCCCAGTCACACAAAAAGTTTAATAATTAAGACACACTCCTTCTCTAGAAAGGGTGTGTTGGATATCACAAGAAAGAAGAAGAAAATCCAGATGGTCTATGGGTTGCTAACAGCAGAAGACCACTCAAGTCCTCTTGTGACCCAAGAGAAGAAGGTGGAGTGTCTGGATACCCTTCTTCCTCCTCCTAGCCGCATCTCCAGTTATGACTCAACCAGAAGCCACAATAAGTAAGAACAGCTGTTTTGTATCAGTATCAGCCTCAATAGAAATACAAATCTAGTATAAGGTCTYTGCTTAGCACAGAAAGAACTGGTTGAGCAATTTGAACATTTTCCCTGACATTGTTTTCACTGAGATTCTAAAATATTGCAAAAAGCGTTTTCCTCCCCTCCCCACCACAATCATACATAGCAGGCCCTTGTCATGTCTGGTTTAAAACACAAAGGAAAGGCACAGGGCTTAAGCAGATGTTCAAATTACCCTCATTAAAATAAAAATAATTCATACTGATGAATGTCAGTGTAAACATCAAGTGACGGCCACATTTTTGCCATCTTCTCTCAAGATGYCCAAGGTTAAAGAGTATCRAGATGTCATAAGCATTAATAGTTGGGGTCATAAAGTAMACCAGCCTTGAGTGAAGCAGATCCCATAGTTACCTGACACTAGAAAACTAACTGGACTTTGCTGAGACTCAGGACTTCTTAGTCATAATGTGAGAACAATAATAAAACCCACCCTAGATAAAGGAGGAGAAATCAAATGAGGTAAGTACATTAATCATTTAGCCAGGAACACAATGATTGCCAGCTACTATGATTACCACTGCCATGGTTATTGGTATTTCAAAGCAAAGTTTAATTTCTCCTTAGGCTAGTTTATTTAATTATTTTGCTTGTTTTGCAATCAATATTACCAGGTATAGATTCCAAAATGAAAWTTTAAAACCTTACATTTTATTCCAATAGTTCATTGTAAATGACTTACAAATTAACAAATTCTCGAAGATAAATTTTCTAGGGAATCCTCCATTTCTGCTGAGGAGTATTATAATTCTTCTGCCTTTAAATAAGCTGCCAAAACCCCCAATATAAAAAATTAACAACAACAACAACAATAAAAATAAAAACAAAGAATTTTTAAACTCTTACACATTAAAAATCATTTAAGAGTTTTCATGTCTCAGGACGTAGATACTCAAAAGCAGTMAGGAACCTGTGTGTTCTGGTGTGTGGAGCAGGCACCAGAGAGCAACTCTTGCCTCTGACAGCAGTGGTCGCTGCTGTGTTGGGAAAAGAAAACAGAACAACCTCCCCACACAGCCCTCCCCCACCTCAGCTGCATGCATCTGGGCAGTTCTAGTTAATGCAAGGTGGCCTAGGCCTCTGTGGTAATAAGCATGAAGGGCAGCCTGGCCTCCCAAGAAACTCTAAGGAGGGACCAGCTCAGAGGGAATGCAAGCAGCTCAGATGTGGGGCCGCTCTGTCTCACCACTGCCTATTACAAGCTTAACCCAAAAATATTTGCTCTGGAAATGACTTTTTGAATACAAAACRTTCCTCCTTATTAAAAAAAAATAAGATGACATTTCTTCCTTTCTATAAGTGGCATAAGGGGAGCTCTCTAAACATAAACATTAGGAAGGACAAGGAAGATGAATCCAGTCTACCCAAACCCAACAAGTCATTCTCATTCCCTCAGCCATCTGCCCTAGCACAGGCATCTGGTTGTGAACTGGCAATGACATCATGTAGCCATGTGGAAGATTCGGTCAAAAGTCAACCTGGCTAACAACTCTAGGTAGAGCCCGGGAAGTACAGGGGAATAAAGTCCTTGGGAGAGCTGTGCAGTTTAGACTCTTGTATCATAACAAACCAAGGTTTGAAGCCGGCACTCCACATTTCATCTCAGGAAGTGAGAAAATAAAAAGTAAATTAAGCCCAAAGTAAGTAGAAGAGTGGACATTATAAATATGAAAGCAGAAAGTAATGGAAGAATAGATAGAAAAAGTTAGCAATGACAAAAGTCAGCTTTTATTAAACATTCCTAAAAGCAATGAATAAAATYATTTCTTGATTGAAGCAAGACAATCAAGAAATAATGAGAGAGCAGCAATTACCAACCCAGGGACAAGAGGGTGTTGATGCTGATCTGGCAGATATTCAAAGATGGCAGGCACACTCTACCAGTGAGCCTCATAACTTACATTCACCACCAAGAGGCAACAACTGGGAATTTTCTGGAAGGCTAATCACACAGTCTCATCTCATGCTCCAGTAATCAGGAATCTGAGATGCATTGTGGGAGGAGAGGTTCAAGACCTATTTATAGACCTTTCTGACCTTTTTCCTTTATTCTTTTTTTTTTTACATTCCAAATGCTGCTTCCCCTCCTAGTCTCCCCTCACAGAGTCCCTTACCCCACTCCTTCCCCTTCTCCTACAGGAGGGTGGGCCCTGCTCTCCCACTCCTTTACCCTCTACCCTAACCCTGAGCATCAAGTCTCCCTGAGATTAGGCACATCCTCTCCCACTGAGGTCAGACAAGGCAGCCACAGAGACTGAGCTGCATTTCTGCTACACATGTGCCAGGGGCCTTCTTCCAGCCTATGTATGGTCTTTGGCTGGTGACTCAGTCTCTCTGAGCTCCTAGGAGGTCCAGGCTAGTTGACTCTGTTGGTCTTCCTGTGGGGTTCCCATCTACTTCAGGGCCTTGAATTCTCCCCACAACCCCCCACCCCCACTCCCACCCTTCCATAAGAGCATTCTTTACTTTGCTTCAAGCCCTTAGGAGAGTGATAACCTGCTTTTGTATAACATACTGAGGCAGTAAGGCCATGCCTAACAAACAAGCACAGCAAGTCATTAACAAACAAGTGACTTTCCTTCAGCAAGAGGAAGGTTCTCAACAATTAGCCAGCTGAAGTCATTGTTTTTAATAGCTGAGTAGTCTAAACCAGCAACCAAGGAGTACACTTGGAGGGACCCATGGTTCCAGTTGCATATGTAGCAGAGGATGGCCTTGTTGGGCATAATGGGAGAAGAGGCCCTTGGTCCTGTAAAGGTTCGATGCCCCAGTGTAGGGGAATTCAAGGGCAGGGAAGTAGAAGGGGTGGGTGGTTGGGGGTACACCCTCATAGAAGCAGGAGTGGGGATTGGATAGGGGGTTTGTGGGGGAGGAATTGGGAAAGGGGATAACAATTGAAATGTAAATAAATAAAATATCCATTTAAAAAAAAGAAAAAGAATTACCTAGCTGAACCCTAGACAYAGAATTTAAAAGTATAGTCATGAAATTTATCAAAGAAGTCAGGGAGTTAAATGAAAGAAAAACTAAYRAACAAACAAACAGACAAAACCAAAACAAAGCAGCTCAATGYTCAATGAACTTAAAGAAAATAATAACAAATGTTTACGTGATGTCTAAAAGGAAAATATATGGCTGAAGGAAATGACAAATATGAGCCAGGATTTGAAAACAATTCAGTAAATATATACAAATATCAAAGACAACTTAACCTGAAACAAAAAACTCAAGAACCCAATTAGGACACTCAGTGCAAAGCCTTATAAGTTGAATGGATCAAGCAGAAGACAGTATATAAGGGCTTGACGAGAAAGCAGAGGAATAAGGCTACACAGGCAAAGGATATAACACAGGATAAAAAGCAGGCAGGACCTGTGAAGTACTATGATAAGACCAAATGCTTGATTTATASGCATGGATAAAGAAGAACCTCTGSTCAAGAGCATGAAATGGATCTTCCACAACACAGAATAAAGCATCCCTCTATTGGAAAGATATACATCCACAGAAAGTATTCTCAGGAAATTGGACCAGGAAAGAAGCAGGTATCTCTGTCCTAGTATCCAACAAGAGACTAAAGAGACTAAAATTAATCAGAATAGATAAAAAATGATACCTGTGTTTTATCATGAGAAAAATTAACCAAGAATATATTACATCCCTAAACATATGTGGACCAAATTTTGGCACAACCAAACTCAGTGAAAGCATACTCYTGGGCCCAAAGACTTATCTCTAAGTCAGTAACAGTAGGTGGTCTAAGTACTTCACATTACCCAGTAGACAGGTAATCTAAACAGAAATTAAATAGAGAAACATGAGAATTAAATAAGTCCACACATTGACTGGACAGAGTATCTACAGAATATTCTACCCAAACATCAATGAATATACATTCTACTTGGAAACCCATATTTTTGCTTCTCTAAAACAGACCTAGATTCTAGGATACAAAAGAACCTTAAATTTAGAAAAATGAAGTAAATCTATATATTCTATCTGAACACAATGCCATAAAGCTTCAAATCAACAGCAAATAAATCTCTAGCAATTACTCAAATTCATAGATATTAAGCACCACATTAGTGAATGAAGAAAGGTCAAAGAGGAAATTTTAAAAAAAATGAATTCTTAGTCATTCACTCCAGGTTTTCCTTTGATTGCCTATGAATCAGCATACCATGACCCCAGCCCACTACACTCCTGGAGGCCCGCTCCTGCTGGCCCTATCTCAGGGGCAGAAACCATGTCATTCTGTCCCAATTTTTGGCTTTGCCGGACCCATCACTTAACTATCTGAAGAAAATGCTGCTAAAGAACAATGGCAATTAGATTTAAGTTTAGATCTCAGACCTCCAAACCCATCCTCTGAATGAGAGCTGTGGCAATATCTTGTGTCTGTATTCTTTGTATAATTATGATACTCCAATGCTGCGCACAAGCCAGTGACACGAGCAAGCCACTAATGTGAAGGATGAGAAATCATCTGTCCCATCAGTCTGAAGCAACAAGTATCCTTTAAACAGGATTCACTCTCTATACAAGAGAGTAATGCGAGGAAATTTTCTTTTTATTCGAAATAATGATACTAAATGGGAGCAATTTAAGCTTCACAATGGCTTCATCAGACCTCATCTCCAAGTCCCAAAATCACACTCCAAGTGCACAGTTCTTGATGGCGGTGAAATCAGCAGGGGGAGGCAGATGCCAAGCAAACAGGTGAAAGCATAGAGTTAGCAAACCGTTTTGGGCACAAAACAGTTTTAATGGAAGGCTGTGCTAATGGGCCTCCACAGCACCATCCCACCATTAGCAGAATGGTATTATATAATTATGAGGATCCTCCATTTCCAAAAAGGAGTAGCTGTCTCCTGAAAGAATGAGGCTCCTGCTTATTCGTTAGTTGGGCATTGTCAACTTTACCAAAAGGGTTAATTTTCTCCTTCCTTCTCCGACCTCGATTCTCTCATGATAACTGGCCATGAGTGAGCATCGCTAACTATTTAAGATAGTGCTGTTACTAACAGTACGGCATGKTAGTGGTTAATAGCATCCTCATGGCACCTTGACAAAAGTACTGCCGATCTGGARCTACCACGGATCCAGGCGGAGAGCAGGAGATGATCTCACAGCATATTCCACAGTCATCATCATTGAGTTCCCTTAAGCTCTTCAGTTGCTAGGCTAATCCTGCAGAGCCCTTGATAATGATCTGATGATAGACACATCCTGCAGAGCAAGGGGATGATTATAGAAGTCAATCCACATGACTTTGATTTGCATTTTGAGAGGCAACAACAGGAAGATCTGGTCCCTCCCTGAGTGGCAGAGCACAGTGATCATAGATCTCAGAGTCAGAGTAACTTGCGGAATTCCCTGGCTAGCCGTGCTTTCTAGGGGGACCCATCTTGCTACTGGGCTGGCACTAATTTCAATGGATAATTTTGTAGCCTGGGTATACTAAGGAGGAATCCATTCAGTTTATATTTTGGCTTGCTTTCCAGCCACTAATTTTTGCTAAGAGTATTCTGGTAATTTCCTTTCTGTAGTCCACATGTATAGGATGCTTTGCTTTATGGCCTCCTTGGTGAATATGCAATAACACCAACTGTTTCTGTTAAGATCTGTAATTGKGCGCTTTGGGGGAACAAGCAGAGCAGCACATGGACCTCAGGTTTCCTGGCTTTTCTCAGGGTAGAGAATGCTGAATGCACATAAACCATACAACAGCAACTCTTCAATCTACTTGGAAATCCCCTTTCATGCATTATAGAAGAATTGAAAATGCATGTTTCTTGTGAAATTTAAGAGCACTTACCAAACACTGAAAATCTTATATTCAGCTACATATGCCATGGAATGTAATCTATCAATGTGATACACTGGGCAAATTATAAGCTAAAATGGAACAATTGATAAAAGCTAAAATACTATATACTAAGTCTTGAAGGTACACATTGTTTTCACTTTTATTTATTTAAACTCACCACAGTTTCATACTGTAAATACTATTCTCTCCGCACCCCCTCTTCCTCTTCTTCTCTTCCCCCCTCTCTCTCCCTCCAACTTCCATTTCTCTCTCTTTCTCCCTCTCTCTCCTTCTCTTTCCCCATCCCTCTCCCTCTCTCTCCCCCTCCCTATCCTGTTTCTTTTTCCAGTGTTGTGATTGTTGCTACATTGAGGCAAGGTTTTGCTCTATTTCCCAAGTTGGCCTTAGTTCCCAGGCTCCTACAATTCTTCTACCTCTGCTTCCCAAGGAAGTAGGACAATAAATGCTCTAGTGTGTGTGTGTGTGTGTGTGTGTGTGTGTGTGNGTGTGTGTGTGTGTGTGTGTGTGTGTGTGTGCAGGTATGCATACAATGTATGCTTGTAAGTGTGGAAGCCAGAAGGTGACACTGGGGACTTTCTCCAATTGTTTTCCACTCTACACATTGAGATAGGGTCTAYWATTTGAACCTGGGACTCTGTGATTCAGCTACTCTAGCGAGCCTGTTTGCTCTAGGGGGTCCTTTGTATCCACCTCCAGAGTTCCTGGTGAGCCACCAAGCTGCCATGTATGTGGGTACTGGGCATCTGGACTCTGCTCCTCATGTTGGAATGGTAAATGCTTTACCCAAATATGCCATCTCCCCACTACCAAAGCAAAGCTTTAATCAAGGTTGTCAACTTCAGTGCTGCTAATATTTTGGATAATTATTATTTTCTCAGCCAGGGTATCAATTYACTAGATACCAGTAGTCAGCCTCAGAAGCAACAACTGGAGTGCCTCATTCACTGACCTTCACATGTGGTCATGGCTCCGGCACCCACATACACTCATTACATTTTAGAGAAAAGAAAAGTGACAACTGTAAATGTCTTTATCCATTGCTAAATGTCCTTTGGGGTGATGTCTCCACTCAGTCAAAAATTATTGGCTTAGTAATTCATAAAGGCTCTCTACTTCAAGAAGCATAGGTCCTGGAGCTAGGTATCCGGAATCTGGAATACATACATCAACCAGCGAAAAGCTGTTTACATTATGAGGGTTAAATGATATAATTTCTAATTCAAAAATGAATGAATGAATGAATGACTATCAGAGAACATAGCTGCGAGTACTTACCCTGTGGAGATATCCCATAGCCAGACCAGCCAGGGCTCTGGAAAACTTGCTTCCCTGCTTTAGCCCCTGTGCACCTTACTCTCCTGTCTCCTCCTCAGCCATCTTTTAGTCCTTCTTTATGAACCCTGAGCAATTTGTTGGGGCTGATTTTACAGTTTAGTAAATGAGACTAAGCACCTGCTCTTACAGGGCCACTAATATTCAAGGCCTATTCGTCTCACCAGCTCTCTTGGGTGACCTGAGACAAAACACAGCATTGCTCAGGAGCACCTGAGCCTTGCCAGCCTCTCTGAGGGATGGCCTAAACAGTCAGTGACAAACCACTATTCGCRTACCAACAATTCCCATGTGAGTTACACATGTGATCTCTATTTCATTACGGGTTATTAAGAACCCCAGAAAGCAAGTCCATTTGCAGATGAAAGAGAAGAAACCCATTCCAATAGTTAGAGGGATACCTGAGTATCCCATAGGTTATCGTGAGGACTCAAATTTCAGCCTAAATACCCAAAACTCCAGCACCCTGATCATCACCCCAAACTTTTACTCTACTAACTCTTTAGTGGAGAAATGCCATAGTACTTCCTCCACTTACTTAACTCTATGCAGTTTGCTTGGAAGTCTTCACTCTTATTCCCTGTCCCTGGCATGCAAAACTGAAAGGAATAAGTGTTCCAAATTCCACTTGTGCTGATGGAATGTGAATAAAATCAGGCAATGATCTCACGAATGTCRAAAAGGTGGTAATACATCAAACAATATAGAAAATACAGGGTGAATTTCCTTTCCTCTGTTTCTATTTTTATGAACGAAGAGTTATGGATTTACAGAAGACTGATCATATGGCTTCAAAATACTTGCAGGCAAAAAGTAGATGATTTGTAAAACTAAAGAAGGAAGAGGAGGAGGAGGTAAGGGAGGGTTTCCTTCACTTGAATCTTGTGTAACTATAGCTCTTAAAAGATACCATCACTAAACTCTCCTGTGGGATTCAGCTTTTAGGTTAAGAGCAGGTATAAAAACATTTCAAATATAAAATGTCCTTTTAAGGGAAGAACAAAAGACACCAAGGGTACAACTCAGCAGCGCACAAGAGTCTCTGCACTCAACTCTGGTACCATACCACCCAGGCATGATGGTGTATGCTTATAATCCTAGCACTGCAGAGGTGGGTGCAAGAGAAGCAGAAATCTTCATTTACATAAAACATTTGAGGCCAGCCTAGGCTACTTGAGACGCTGTCCTTTAAAAAGGAAAAGAATGACAGGCAGAGGAAGAAAATGAAATCTCAAGGAAATATCCTTCAAATCTTTGTACTTTCTAGAGACTTAACCTACCTCATTCTAGGGTTACCATTGCTGTGGCAAAACACTCACAGCCAAAATAAACTGGGAGAGGAAAGGGTTCATTTGGCTTATGCCTCCACATCATAATTCCATCCTTTCATATCCCAGGCACTGAGATTAAGATGGGTCTAGAGATATGTTTCCTTTTGCAAGTTAAAACTCTGGGTATAATTTAAAAGTCACAGTGATCTCCCATCTTCGGAGCTGCTGATGCTCTAAGAGATGAACTTGGGCCTCATGATGAAACCTATGTAACACATCACAGAAGAGCCAAGTGATAAACAGTCACATGTTCCAACATTCAAAAGAATCCTCTTTGAATATGTGAGACACTGCCATGAACATGTCCCAGCTTGGTGATCAAGAAAGGAAAGCTTGGAGCTCCAAAACAGAGTGAAGGCATTCTGCATTTCCACCCAAAGCTACAGCCTCACAGTGGAGAAACCGAAGGGGGAAAAGCAGAGGCAATGATCCAAGCAAGGATGCACGTTCACATTCTTGCCATGCATGCCATCTGTCTTGCTGACCTCACAGGCCACCATGCTGACCAGTATGACAGCCAGATGGGAGTCTGGACATAGGATTATGCAGTGAACCGCAAAAAAACATTCGCAAGCATGAGTCATTTGTCAACTGGAGATTATTTACACAGAATCACTGATTTTAGTCCTGACCCATGAAAAAAATATATGGATGATACCAATTTCATTCTTCATAAGCTCAAACAACATGTAAGAAATAACCCAGGGCCAGCAAGTTGGATCAGCAGGTAAAGGCACTTGTTGCCGAGCCTGATGACCTGAGTTCAGTCTCTAGGATCAGCATGGTGGGAGAGAATGAACTGTTGCAAGTGGTACTTTGACTTCCCCAAGTACACCATGGCATATATGTCTACATGCTTATGTGTGCATCCCCCTCCACAAGACACACATAAACACACACAGATACACACAAACACCCCCCCACACATACACACTACTACCACCATCCAAAACAGCAACAAACAAATCAAATAAAATACAATGAATTAAAAAAATAAATGCCTGCAATATCCACCATACTTCAGCAGACTACATTGATCATTCAAAATATTAAAATCTTGCAATTATTCCAATAACAACAAACATCTAGCTCTTATGTACAGAATTCAATCAGCAAGGCCTGGGAAAGCAGGATACATTTTAAGTGGAACTAAGAAGACTCTAACTGAAAACAGTGGTTCTAAATTGAGTCTCAAAGAAAAATATAATTTAAGTAGCTAAAATTGTAAAAAGCAAAACTCTAGAAAGAAGGAAAACAAAGTCCCATATTTTTTTCTTATATTTATTTTCAAAGACTTGGAAATATATGGAGATATGGGGGATAGAAATATGGTTGGGAGAGGAACAAGAGAAGGCCATAGGCATGGACAGGATCAATCTCTATCATCTGTAGACACAATGAAACTTGTTTTGTACAATTAATGTAGAAGAATAAAAATTACAGAAAGGGCATGAATAAACAAAATCAAAGAAAACATGCGGACAAAATAGAAAGCTGTTCAGCTAAACTGGGGCTTGTRGTGACTTGAAGATACTAACACAGGAAAGACTGGGAAACTGAAGCAAAGGTAAAGAGAGGGAACTCAAGTCCTAKAAAAGTAGGTGCTGCCTGAGAAACGCACAGGATGCCATGAGCACTTTTTTTTTGAGATAATAAATGAATTTTCTTTCTCCCTTCTCTCTTCTCCCTCCAAACCCTCCTGCATACACTGTCCCACTCTTCTTCAAATTTATGATTTCTTACTGTTATTGCATGCATGCATGTATATATTTACTGTTTTAAAACACAATCAGAAAGGCTGTAGAGAAAACAGTCAGACATCGGTGTGCAGAACTGACACAATGAAGGCGCGCGCGCGCGCACACACACACACACACACACACACAAAAAAAGGAATAGGCCGGGCGTTGGTGGCACATGCCTTTAATCCCAGCACTTGGGAGGCAGAGGCAGG
>BDUI01019320.1:19965-32093 GCA_002335545.1 Apodemus speciosus
TCTATAGCTTTGTCTATCCTTCTATATCACACCACCAAATGAGAGAGCAAGCAAGCACTCCACCCATGGGAGCAATGGGAGGGTCGTTTCAGATTCAACCCATGATGCCAAGCCAAGAAATGATACAAGTGRCAGTTTTGGTGATATTACTGCTACCCACTGGATTCCTGAAAGGAAAGGCTTTGCCAATACCTCTAGGGCATGGGCAGCAGCACAGTCCTTTTAGGGAAACATCTGTAATGGAGAACTTGCTGTGAATTAAGGCTCAGAGTAGGTGGGGAGGAGCCTCTCTGGAGAGAAGAGGTTTGTTTCATGAGGGTACATGAACAGTAAAGTAGAGAGGAACCATAGCAGCTGTAGCCTTAATTACAGGCCCAAATGATGTAATCCGAAGTTTCTCTGAGAAGAAATAGAAGGGCTTTGAGGGGGGAAATATCATGATAAATCATGAGCATATTCAAAATGAGCATGTGTGAGCGTATTCAAGTAGAGACCAGTCTTCAGTGCTGTTCCTCTGGAGCTGTCTAATTTGGTTTTGTCCAATTCTTTTTTTTTTTATTTATCATTTATATTTATCATTTYGTTGAGATGCGGCTTATCACTGGCCTGAGATTTACAGACAGACTAGTCTCAGCTGGCTGGGCTGTGAACCCCCAGGAGCCACCCTTTTCCAAATACATGTCATCAAACCTGACCTTAAAAACAGGGATTGAAACTCSGGTCCTTGAGTTTGCATGRMAAGCACTTTACCAGCAGAGCCACCACTCCATCCCTCATTTTCTGTTAGTAGGGGCAAAATCTCACTTCACGAATGCTTGGTGTGTCTGATGTTAACTAGTAAAAATGGAAACAACACAAATAAATCCCATGAAAGGTGAACAACACTCAGTACCTTCCACAGACAATGGGTGCTGAAGYGCAGTCGGTGTCACTGTGAATAACTCAGTGAATTCTATGGCATTTTCTGTTGTTTCATTTATACTTAAATGCCAGGAGTAAAGGTTGGGACTTAGTCAATTGTTTCACAAGTAAAACTTGTTTCCATATATCAGTATCCACTGAAACTTTACTAAGTCTGGAACAAAGATTTATCTGGACATCGTCTTTGATTCTTAATCACTAGAATAAAACAGGACATATTTGCATAACTCTTAAATGCCCTTGAAGTATGAGATCAACAAAAAATAGCAATCATACAGTAGGATATTCTTCAGAAGCGTTTTATAAAATCAAACCAAAGAAAATAACACATTAGTGATATTTTGAGGACTGCTTTTTTTCTCTTCTGTTTTCTTCTTYTTGTGGAATGACAAAGYAATAGCTGCCTATGMCTTAACACACAGCAATAGTAAGGGCCATGGGAATAAAGACGTCTCCCCAAAAAGTTACCTAGGTGAGTTCAATCAAGCTCTACTTTGGYTGAGAAAAATTTAGAAGGGGCCTAGAAGATGGCTAAAATCCATGCTGGGAAGAAACAATTTGGGGACATCTGTCTTCTTCTATTAGCTGTGTGGGTAATCCATGTAGAGATTGTGTGTGCTGGGCCAGCATCACTGCTGTGAGGAGTATTGGAGTTATGTGTTGTGGGCGTAGATGATAGAGTGTATTTAATCCCCCCAAGTCTCCTGGCTCTGTTTTATTCTAACTAGGCTTTGGTGGATCCCAAAGCTATCTTGATGGCACCATTCAACTTCCTCCTTACCTCCTACTTTGTCTATGATGTCTTAGAAGGACATATTTTGAGAACTTGATTTACACTTATATACATACAATACAGGAGAGGAGATGCTACCACCTGTGGAGTCCCCTTAAACCTCATTGTCTCCTATATTTTTAAGAAGTCCTTTCAGAAGATTCTGGGAGATAACTGTCAGCTCCCTCCATGTTTTTTTCAAGCAAACAAAACATGCTTGCATTGGCTTCTCGTCTTTCCTTTCCCTGGGGTCATAGTCCCACTGCAAGCAAACCTTTGTCTTAGGTCTTCCCCTGGGAGCAATTTAAGCTCAGAAAGAAATGCTTTCTGAAGATGCCTGGAGTTGAGCAATATCAGTGCAGAATGGAAACTTCATCTTTCAAAACTACAAACATCCACTTTAAGATTGTTGCCAGAAATGTCAATAGACCTTCAAGTGTCTGTGGACTGCAATTTTAGAAACACTTGGGGAGAGTGATAGTTTAAAAGCTCTAAGACCAATAAGCAAATGTCAGCATCAGTAGGCTAGACAAGAGAGGCTGAACTTCTCTGACCTGTCCTGCTGTTTCGTTCCTTCCAATTTGTTTTGGTGGCTGCTCTAAGANCTGGAAGGTTCCATTTATTATTTTCAAGCTGTGGTCAGCAAAATAACAGAGAAATGGGGAGAGGGGCATCATTGTCTTTGCAGAACTATTTCATACAATAGACCAACTTATTAATGCTATCTAAATATTGCTTCTTTAGTCAGACATAATGGTATATCCACATTAAAATGACATAACTCTATGCAACGTTATATCTTTATGGCAAAGAGTCCATTGTGTACAAAAACAAATTAAAATTTCAAAAGATTAGAAGGCATAACGTTTTGCTATTTCTGAAGCCTAGGGATGGATTCAAGTCCCTTTGATCTTCCAGTGTGTGGTTTCTGTTTTCCACAATGCCCCACAGTCCTCAGTTACTGCTGGAGATTCAAGGATACTATCTACCTCCAAGGCACCTGGAGGGAAAAACAGGGACAAAGCAAACCAAAACAAACCATAAAAAACCCCCACAAATCAAAGCCAACCTCCAACTGAATTGCCACCTTTTTCTCTGCAGATGTCGAGTGCCTCCAGAGTTGTCAACGATCTGAGCTACAGGTCAGGGATTAGGCATTTGTGTATCAGTAGCTGAAAGAACACAGAGGGACACACTGGCCTCAGGTCACTAAGAGATAATGGGAAGGTGGCCATTAGGCCAGTAACTAGCATTTCTGACAACAGGGATGTGGCTGATGTCTTTATTTTTACTTAAGACCAGACATGTATYCCAACCGGCCCGTCCTCTCTTAGTCCATAGATTATGAACACAGTCTAAAAGGACAGAGAAGCACGTTTCAAACCTCATCCCGTCCCCACATGTTCTAATTCGACTTTTGACAAAGATAACTTTGTCTCTTAGATCTTAACGATTCTCCTGTGTTCAATGTAGCAGCATGATGTTTCAATCTTAGAAATTAGGAAAACATTAAAGGGCTTTTGTGTGTTTGTGGTTTGCATAAAATAAGCTCAGAATATATTTTCCATTGGTCATTGGCCATTGTCACAGCAATTGAATTATTTCACACTTATCCATCATGTAACATATTTGGATTTATAGGAGAGAATGAACAGACAATGGAAAAATATGAATTTTAAAAGATGAAGAAAATAACAATCACCTGATTGTTAGGCACCATCTGAATAGAGTTTTCTAGAAACCGTTTACTCTGAAGAGAGAAAAAAAACAAACAAAATGACTTCCACTTTGTAAGAAAAAAAGCAGGAAGATCTCAATCTTAATCAGATGTGACTCAGATCTCTGTGGCTGGGGGCTGCTTTCATAGAAACATTTAGAAAGTTATTTTTTTGGTTTTGTTTTCTATGTTTTGTTTTTCTCWAATTCCAGGTCTTAAGAACTCCATGTAAGCTACAATTATACTTAATAATTTCATATTGTTTAAGTACAAATTCAAAACCAGAAACAAATATTTTTGTCTTCTTTCTAAATAAATAGTAATATATTCATGCACTGACAGAGGGATTTTTCTGAGCATGGACTGTGTGCCTTCAGGCCCTAGCATGGTGCCTTTCAGCATCTACATGCAAACTTTAGTTGAAATTATGACCCTAATTGACAGGATTTTTAAATTGAGCACCCACAGGCCACATTGCTACGCGGCACACCATCATTTTCTTCTCCATTGAATTAATTTTCAATCAACATTGTTAGAAAAAAAATGAGGCAGAGCAAAGCTGGCTACTGATACTCAGAAGCTATCTCAAATCCCGAAGCACAAGGATTAATTAAGAACCAATTAATACAGAAGGTATACGTCAAAGGAAGAGAGAGAAGATATGATGAGGTCAGGGCAAAAGTCGTTGCTGTTTTCTTCCTTTGGTGCTTTCGATGTTTGAAACTGTGAAATAGGAAGGAAGGCATGTTCAGTGGCAGAGTGTGTATTATTTCGAAAAGCTTCTGCGTAGGTGTTCGGGATTAGTCTGAATAACCTTATCATAAAAGAAAGAGCTCACAAAATATCAGAGAAATGTCTCTCTTAATTTCTTAAGAAAATAGGATGATAGGAGAGTGGGTAAGCCTTGGAGTGAACCTTTTCAATTCCAAGGCTGGCTTTTTCTGGGTGTTTCAGAATATATACTTGACAGCTTTGTGCCCGAGACTTCCTCTTCCTCCTCTTCCTCTTCCTGTTCTCATTTTCAAGAATTTGATCAAATGAATTCTTGGTAAATAAGAGTTGCATAAAGAACCAACAAAACACCACTACTTCCAAAAGATAAGTTTGAAAATTCCTCAGTAAATATCACTTCTGTTAGTGCTAAAATATGTCTGAATGGCAACTGTGTAAAGGAGAGACCCTTGAAGCAGCCTGTCTAGATCTACTACTGTCTTATTACATGTTGGTGTGAAATGTTAACTGTTTCTAGAATATGGAAGAGTAGTGTCACACTTGACAAAACATGCAGGGAAATAGTGAAGGATTTAGGAAACTATCTTCTGTTGTTCTTAAGTATTGAAGTCAAATTTCACAGGAACTGTCAAATTTAGCAGCAATGTCTCAGACAGAGATGGTGTGCCTGGTAAAGTGAAGAACATGCCTTTGGTTGGGGAAAAAACCTTGATGGGAAAAAAGTCAGCCGCTGTTTTAAAAGAACAAAGCAAAAGGAAATGGGTGTACTGAAGAAATCTGGTTTAAAACATGAGTTTGCCTTGAAAGAAATCTTTTACTGCTTTTGAGTAACAAGGATCAAGTCTTTAAACATCAATGGCCAAAGCAGGTATACAAGGAGACGTCCTATCTTCATGAGAACTGACTTTTAACAGTCTTGGACCTGAATTTTTGTTGTTCAACAGGAATCTTGGGAAGAAATTTTCTGTGTAAACTTCAAAATGTTTTCTTTCTAATCTACACATCAAGGTTAGCTCACATAGATGTTTCTAGGATTTAACATGTCAATGGGAAGAAACCCACAGAGATGATTATGTGCATCCATGCCTGTGTCTCTTACTTCTGCTCTTCTATAAAGGCAGAGAAGTCCTGAAGATGACTCTTTAAGATTATAGCATCATCAGTTACCCCTAAATCATGAAGGTGGAGAGCTGCAGAGTGTAGATGTGCTTATAGGAAGTGAGGTCCTATGGGATATCAGTAGGCATGACTGYTGAAATCCCTATGGATTCTCTACTTCTAGAGAGCCATGACCTTGAGTTTAAGATGCAGATGCAACTTTTTCCATGAAATAGGCATAAGCTGACTGCAATATATATGCCGTGCACTAGGCTCTCATTCCCATGCTCATAGAGAATGTTCTAGGGAGGGCTTTCTCTATCACCTTTTTTGCAATTCATTGTTTCTTAATTATAAACCACACATTTCAGAAATACCCCATGTCAGGCTACATTTGTTTCTCAATTTGCAACTCCCCCAAGCCCCATTTAAAATGTGCTGGCTCATTTTACGTCAACTTAACACAAGCTACAGTCCTTAAATGTCTCCATAAGGTTGAACTGTAAGCAAGCCCATAGGGCATTTTTTCACTAGTGATTGATGCCCACTGTTAATGGTGTTATCCCTGGCCTGGTGATCCTGAGTTCTTTGAGAGCTGGGAGAGCAAGCCATCAGGAACAAGGCAATAAACAACACTTTTCATTGGCCTCAAAATCAGTCCTGCTGTCTTTGAGTTTTTGTTCTGACTTCTTTCATTGATGTACTATGGTGTGAAAATATAAGCCAAATAAACCCTTTCCTCTCCAAGTTCTTTTGGTCATTGATTTTCATCATAGCAATAGAAACTCTAACTAAGAGACATATACACATATCTCTTTTCATCTTCCCTAAATCTTGGGGTAACCTATTGTGGATGTTTCAATAAGAAATGTCCCTCATGGACTCAGATATTTTAATACTTTATCCTCAACTAGTAGACTGGGAAAGTGGTCCAGCTCTGCTGAGGAAGAAGTAGGCTACTGGAGATGAATTTTGAAARTTCATAACCTCACCCTCCTCCCAGTTTGCTTTTTCTACTACATGTATTTGGAAATGTGATCTCTTAGCTTCTTGTTGCAGCTGCCTACTACCAAGTCTCCTCATTATGGACTCTCATCTGGAAACCATAGGCCAAAATAAACTTGTTTCCCTAAGTTTAAGGTAAAACCCCAAGAAAATTTGAGAAGAAACTAAGATTTTTGTGCTGATTTATAACATATTTAATTGTCAATTGGTACCAAAACATAACTAACCATTTCTGTTGCATTTATGACATACTAGATCATCTTGTATTTATGTTTGTAATGTCCTAAGAATGGCAATGAAACTCAATTTTCTAGATAAAACTTAGAGTCAAGCATGAATTTACCAGATATTGATTACACAGCTAGCATATTATAAAATTGAGTTACAAAGGATAATTTCTATAGAGTGCCATCTTATTTAGATTTTAACCACATTTAATTTTATGTTTTGTTTAAAATGAGTACATTGCTTTGCAGATAGTTGAGAAAACAGTTGTCTTTAGTATGTGTGCTATTAATATCCTGACTTCTACAATTTGATGTGAACATTTTAGTTAATAATAAATTAAGGTAGAATCTTAACATTTCATTTTAATATATACTTTTGTCTGTCTATGATATCTCTGCTGATCTATCTAATCTCAAATATAAGTGACATTTGTTTTTCCAAATTTTCAAAGGGGGATAATTAGGGTAGAAAATGCAAGACTGGGTGATATGATGTTTCTTTCCTCCATTATTATATTTATACATAAAATAGTAACCATGCACATTGATTAATTTACTATACACAAAGCCTTATTATGTTCTTACTGTATTTGTATTGGAATGTAACTGCCTCCCAAATAATTCAGGAACTTATTATTGATTTAGAGTGTTTTCTATATAATAGCATTTTGTTTCCAAATTATAAAATTATTGTACTTACACTTGCTATACTTCTATAGAATCATTAAAATTTTGACAATGAATTACGAAATCTATAGAACTGTGTGTGTCTGATACTGAGTTAGTGTTTGAATTAATAGTGTTAATCATCACGGCAGGTGATACGGTTTTGTGATAAGACAATGATACCAAGACRTTATACCAAGTCATTCTCCACTTACAAGAAGTTAATTATGCTGGGTTTCTTTCTGTTACTGTGCTAAAACACCATGACCCAAAGTAACTTATTGAAGAAAGTATTTTACTTTATGGTTCCAGACAGAAGACCCATTGTAGTTGAGGGGGTGTAGCAGATGACAGCCCCAAGAGTACACATCTTCAACAACATCTTCAACAGCAAACATGAAGCACATGGTAAATCGCATGAAGGGAGAGGTTTTTCCGTAGAGTGTTTTGTTCTGGACACTGATAGGTCCCCATGATAACTGGAGGAAAAGCAAAGAATGCACAAACAGATTTGAACTGGTAGGTGATGTGCAAGCTGTCCCCACTGTAGCTTCCATTTCCCAGGGAAATCTCRCATTAAGTCCTAAAATAAGTGTATGTTGGGGGGAACTTCTCTTTTAGAAAGCGTCAGGCTGAAGAGAAGATGCAGTGGAACTGTGTAGGGGAGCAGAGAACAGAGAAGGCTAGATGAGCATCTGCCTTGCCAGCTGGGGATTTTAAAGGGCAAGTAAACCATAGAGTCAACTTGCTTTGGAAAGAACCATACAGAATTTGGTAAGTACTATAAATCATAGACTCTCTCATCTGGAAGAACCATTTATTAGTAAAAATATATTTGGACACTTGATCCCATTCTTTTACATATCTGCCTTTACCACGCCATTTGCTTATGAATAGTAACTATATTTAAATTACTTTTCTATCTTCTCCAACCTACCTGATTGTGAAGTACATAGTCTTGCTGAAAACTCATGGATAAAAGTTTTAAATGCTTTGYCTTTTCTCTAAATAAATGTAGGCATTACAAATCTGAAATTTTCCAGCCCCAAATCCTCTATATTTGAAACTTCATAAACATTGTTCAGTGGAAAATTGTACACCTGACTCCAGGTGAGGGGTCACAGTCAAACACAGGTGCACTTAATATATTTCATAATGTTACCTTCTGGCTATGTGTATAAAATACATATAAACACAAATGAATTTCTTATTCAGATGTGGTCTCATCCCCGAGATACTTCATTATGTGTATGCAAAAATTTCAAAATCCCCCCAATCACTCAAAACTTGAAACACTTCCCAACCATTAAATAAGATCAAATCATCAAATCAATCAAAATGCTCTCAAAATTCTGGAGAGCAATTATTCAATATATATTTCACATGCATTTTTTTAGCTTAATAACATGCTGGTCAGGTGTAATACCCATATGTGGGGAGTGTGGCAGGTGTTTGGGACGTGACTGTCTTAAACTGGACTTCAAGCTATCACTGTTTTTTCCTCAGTTGGCTGTTTGACTCATGCTACAGTCTGCCTTTGATGTCAATATTGAATCAGTCTCCTGACTGGCTTTGTCAGTTTGGGTCAGGACAAAGGACAGAGCTTCAAATCTAATGGCATGGGTCATAGAGCTGAAAAAGATGGRGGTTAGAAACCAACCAGCTCTTGATGTTAGACAAGTGATAAAACCTGTGGTTCCTGTTTGTAGAATGGAAATATAAGTGGCGTGTGGATATCTGGTTGCATTACTGTAGTGGTGAATGAAACAATCCATGTAATATGTACAGAGCAGGGCTGTTACCACATCCATGCTGATGAACTGATTCGCCCAGCTTTGACTTTTGTTCTTCTGAAAATCCCTTCTACCCAAAGAACTGAGGATGATCGGAAATGAATCTGGTCATATTAGGTCCCTGCTTGATAACTAGCAATAATTTTTCTTATGCTGGAAATAAATGTCTAGTCTCATATTCTCTAGGACTTACATGACATAATTCACACCACTTCTCCCCTTTACCGCAGGTTTTGTGGCTTTCCTTTCAGGTCTCTTTCTGGTTGGTAGCTTTTCTCTTTTTCTCTGCTTGGAACCCTTGGCTCATAGCCCTTGCTGTCTGTCATGCCTTCTTCTCAGTCAGATCTTGGATCAGATGCTACCTCTGCAGAGAGAAGCACTCTCTGCAAAAGAGCTCAGCCTACCTCTATCTTCTTGTTTTATTACCCATATCTGAAATTGTCATATTTATTTACCATTGTATTTATTTTTATCCCTCCCAAGGTTGTGTAAACTGAAGAAAAATGTGGAGACTCTTTTATATTTTCCTAGTGCCCACAGTCATAGATCACCAAAGCAACAGTGTGGAGCTAGCAAATTATATAATGACTAAATCTATTATTGTCATCTTCTAATTTGCAAACACAATCAGCATATCCTACAGTGAGTAGAGTTATTCTCTACAGATCTCCCATCTTCTCCTTAGTCTTTATCCTCCATAGAATCAATCCGTGCATTCCCTTAACTGACACTGCCCATGAATCTTTCTATCTGTTTTTATGAGATGGGGGTCTCAAAACCAGAATAATAAGGTCAAGAAATCATAATTGGGGTGGTGCACCTTTGTTACTTAAAACCCTTATAACATTCAAACAGTTATACAGTAACCAGACACTGATGGTGTTTAACTCCACCATATATCAAACTTGCCTAAMGTTGGGGACAGTCTCTGAGAAGTCAAGTTTTCCAGATCAAGTCTATGGTTCACTATTCTCTTTCACTCTCTCCTCTTTTTCCCTTCCTCCTCCTCCACTTCCTCCTCCTCCTCTTCTTCCTCCTCCTCCACTTCCTCCTCCTCTTCTTCTTCCTCCTCCTCCTCCTCCACTTCCTCCTCCTCTTCTTCTCCCTCCTCTCCTCCTCCACTTCCTCCTCCTCTTCTTCTTTCCTCCTCCTCCTCCACTTCCTCCTCCTCTTCTTCTTCCTCCTCTCCTCCTCTGCCTCCTCCTCCTCTTCCTCTTCCTCCTCCTCCTCCTTCCCCTTGCCCCTCTCTCCTGGGAGCAATGTAGTACTCATTGAATCCTGGGGGCACTGTTAAAAACTGGGCTATAACATCCRTAGATAAATACCCCAGTCTTTCTCACACTCCTTGATCAAACTTTGAAACTTCCTCAGTCTTCACTGGGATTATTTTACTCCAAATGCCACTGGAGGCTAACACTCTAAAAACTATCAGAGAGAGAGATGTTGCCATGTAAAGGTAAGACCTTTTGCCTATAGCCAGGAATATCCATTAACTGAATGGTTTTGGATCTTTGTATCTCATTTTCTTCTCTTCTTCCCTTGTGTATGATGAAGCCCACGTGAATAAAATATCCACACAGACACCACACACCTCGTCTCAGGGTCCACTATTGGGGACTTATGAATGAAGGTATATGCCTGCAATCTGGACCTCATTTCTTTCTCCAGGTTAGTTTTCCTCAAGCAACAGTCACTTCCTACTCATATTACTGCCTATGGGGACTACAGCATATCCTTGAGTACACTGTAACATTTCTTACTTCATAAGTCCGTATACTCTTTCAGTACTTTGAACATTACCACAATACCCTGGAGGTTAACCGCATGACTCATTTTACCAAGCGTTCAAGGAATGGCAGCTCAAATAGTCAGAAATGTATTCTTGGGCRTGTAATTCCTTAAAAAAGTAAAGATTTGACAGTGTACCATATAAATATATCACTGAAACTACGAGAGGACACATAAGCAGAAATGGTAACAGGCAGTAAATTTTACAATTAGGATTATATGTCTTTCTTCCTTTATAATGAGTTGAAAGTAATACTTATCCAGAAATAGTGAAATATCTAGATGTCCAGAAAATACATTTGTTGGAGTCAGACAAATTTAATATGCCAATAGGAACCTAAAATTTCTTTTAATAAAGGTCATGTTCTTTTTATGGCGGATTACCACACTATTACTTTTCACAGAGATTTTTTTCTTGCCAAAAATGTTCAGCGAAAGTAGCATTAGCCTGGCTTTAAGTAAACTTTTAAGTTGTACCAGCAAGGGCTGAAGCGATGATAGAATTTAACTCATTAGGCTTTTATTTTTACCATAATACTCTTAGCAAGAGATAAATATCATTTCAAACATATAATTAAAGTCTTTGAGTAATCCATGCTTTAATATGATTTGAGGAGATAAATACCTTCTACAACAACTATCTCACTGYTCCTTTTACTGTTATGGCTTTAATTTTCCACAATGTTTTAATTTYGATACAAATACAACACAAGCCTAATGTTCCTACACACTAGCAGTGTGTATTGTCCTGAAGATATTCAGAGAAATAGATGCTCTTMTTGCTCTGGAGTCTAAGAGATCTAATAGCTACYGGGTYGAACACTAAATGCACRGGTTCCATGTAGAAGTACATATCTAGTGTTTTCATTTATGTCTTTATATATCTGGGTAATATTTACACTCTGTCAGACCTCAGAAGTTGCCTATATGCCAGCAATGCAGGTTGCCTGTACCACAGCATTAGACTTGCTTGTACCATTGCATGCCTGTGTTCCCATCAACAATCTACTTGGACACTGGCCATTACATCTTTAATGGTTTTCTTCTGTGCTTACCTGCAGAATGATGGCCCTAATTGCATCTATTTTTCTAGTATTACACATCTAAGTGTTATATTTAATGTAAGAAAATACTGGGAAAGAAAGCTTGAAACTTCCTCCAGGACATACTTCTTTATTTTTTTTTGTAACAAATCTTTAGTTGATGACTTTCTTCAGGTTTTATTTTGCACTTAACTTTAGTTAAGCCTATACTTTTCCCACAAACTTAGTCTAATCACCTATTGTGTGCTGATAAGTCTTAAGACAGTATTAGGGGCCTTTAAATGTCTTTATAGATAATAAAAGAAAACAGACTAGTTAAAATTAACATGCAATGAAGTTATTAAGGAAGTTAATGTAAATGTTAAC
>BDUI01019320.1:41939-52767 GCA_002335545.1 Apodemus speciosus
AAAAAAAGGACTAATAAAAATTTCCCGGCTATTTTCGTGAGCGAAAGTTGAAGGTGAGTCTGTGGGAACTAGAGGCAGATACAGTCCAGTCTCTGGTAGTCCGCTGCTTCCCCGTTAGAGAGAGTTGAGCAAGCGCTAGCTAAGGACGCCAGCCATACTGTGTAAGCCGTCGGTGCTTTTTTTTTTTTTTTTTTTTTTTTTTTTTTTTTTTTATAGTTAGTTTCGATGGTCAGTTTGATAGGATCTAGAATAGCCCAGAAGACAAACCTCTGTGCATGACTGTAAAGGAGTTTCTTTGGGTTAATTGAGGAGGGGAATCACACTGTAAATATAAGTGGCACTATCGCAAATGATGAGGCCCTGGACTAAAATGAAGTTGTGCTGACCACAAACTTCTATCTCCCCCTACTTCCTGACGACAAACATAATGTGACCATGTGCCTCATGCTACAACCACCAAGGCTTTCTTGGTACGGCCTGCACCTTCCAACTGAGCTAAAAAATGTTCACCTTCTTAAGTTATTTCTCATCAGATTTTTTTCATAGTAGCAAGACAGATAACCAATACGTGCCCTGTTTTATAAATTATTGCTAGAGTAGGAAACAGTACTGTCCTAGTGACAGATCCAGAGGAAGTTTATGATCAAGAACCAGAAGTCTTGCGGGATGAGATTTAGTCACTGGATCAGTCTTGACCTCAAATATGTGCAAACTTATCAATATAAATGAGATAGGTGTATTTGGAAGAATAATTTCCAAAGAATGCACTTATTTGTCCATGGCCAAGTGTTATGTTTTTATTTGCTTCCTACGTTTTTTTAATGATTTATTTCTAATTTATTTAACTATATGACAGGTTAAGTTGGAATAAAATAGTTCCTGCTTGCTCTAAGTATTTACCCAAGAGTTTGAAGATTATTGATCCTAGTATACTAGATTCATTCTTTAAAGAACTATCTGATGCTGAAGGCTCCAAGTCTTTTAGAAGTTGAGAGACCTCTTGGTTTGTTTTAATTTTAAAAAGAGTATAGCCAGCTATGGATACTTCTAATGAAAGCAGCTAGGTTGTTTCAAATCAGCTTAGAATATCGGTTCAAAATAAAGGCCCCTTGTCTTTCCCTCAATGCCCTTTGAAACTCAAAGAAATGACTCACTTATTTCATTAACGTCTAGTCTTACGTCTATAAGGAATGAGTCAAGAAAATTCATTCTTTAATTCAAAATGAACAGAATGCGTGCATGCTGAATGGCTGGACATTACTTAGATGTTCCCTGAGCATGCTTAACGCTGGCCAGGGTGCTGGCAATGGAAGAGTGGGATGTGGGTATTAGCATGGCTCTGTGGGCAAAGTGTTTACCGGAGAAGCATGAGGATTTGAGTTAGAATCTTCAACATCCAAATTAGGAGCAGGATTGGTGGCATACATTCATACCCTAGCGCTGGGGGATAGAGAGAGATGGACGCCAGAATCTTGTTGGCTAACCACTCTGTCTCAAGTGGTAAACTCTACATACACCTGATGTCCACCTGTGCCTTCAACCACATGCCCATGAACATGCGTGAGTGGTTATATACGCACATACATGTGCATACACATAATGAGAATACTTTTAAAAAGAGAGAGAGAGATTAAAAAAAAGATATTTTAATCCCCAGAGTGAGCACAGCTAGAAGGTCCTGAATGAATACCTCCACACAAGAGTTCGATTTCTTTTTGAGGGAAGCTTAAATTCTTGGATGTTTTCCTTTCTAATGGGGATATATGAAGAAAGAAGCTTTGCTTTCAGGTTTTAGGAGTCCTAAGAGTATTGAGGAAGATATCTATTTGCGTTTCTGTTCAAAAATCAGAATCTAAAACCTCAGTTATTAAGGCAGTGAATTCATGGCCATGATACTGGGTGGAACTGGAGTGTAGGTAAGGGGGCAGGGCTTTGTTTTGCATGTGCAAGGCTGAAGGTTCTATTCTTAAAACTAATATATATATATATATATATTATATATGGATATAATATGTGGATAGAGTTGTGCAAGGACCTACTATGGCAAAAGACTGCCTGATATTTTAGATGTCACCAAGGTGTTTGAAGGATAAATTCCTGCCTTTCTACCCAGAAGTGGTCGATGATAGACCTATGTACTAGTTTAGAGGGAAAAGGAGCATTCTTTACCAAGTACAGTTTCTCTAAAGCTCAAGACTGTTAGTAAATGCTGGTGTTGTTACAGCTGTGGGCATAATCTCAGGACACATGAGTTCCAATGTCCTCTTTGCCACTTAGAGCCCATGTGACAGCACAGATACCACTGCTTCTCTGAACTGACTTTATTTTGTCCATCACTAGAAATCCAAGAGTAAATTAGATGATTTTAAGTCTCTCTGCAAGCATAATATCTAGGATAGCTGCAAAATATCCAGGATTTTTATATCGACAATATTTTCAGGAAGTCCATTCCATAGAGATGGAATGCATTATACATAATTTGGGGGAAAAAAGGAGAAAGTCGTGTTTCCTAATATTTAAACACAACTGGAGTTTATGCTCAGGAGTACATTTTCACAGGCCAGTCTTTTGCTTGTTTTGTGGACTTTATTTTGAAAGTATCACCAGTCCAACTCGCTGGCAGAAGAGATGGAGAAAAGTTAATATCCCCTTCAGAATGTGTTATCCATCAAGGCTAGGGCTGAGCCTGGACCGTTTCCTCGCATCTCTTCCTTTAGCTGCTCCTAGAGAGGCTTGTTCCCCTGCTTCTGTGATGTTTGTTCTCATGCTCTTCATGCTGGAGAGGGAAAATATCGTAAGTTATAGATAACCATCTAGATAAAAGGCTTCCATTCCTCTTCTAGATATATTAATTTCTTGTACCATTTTACTTTTGGAAATACATCTTTTGTTTTTATATCAGTAATACATCCTAAACCATGTTGCTTCTTTTCCCATGACACTGAGAGTTCTCACAGTAATTCCTTGGTATCTTTCAAGAATTCTTTGACATCAGCTGACATATTTTTTTATGGTTAGTCTGTGGAGACCTCCATGAAAATGTTTAAGCAGTTTCATATATTAAACATCACACATCACACATATCACATAATGCACACACACACACCATATATCACATTTACATACCACACATAAATACACACACAAATACACACACATACACACCGTACATCACATATCATACATACCACACATAAACACACACAAATACACATACACCCACACACACCACATCACACATACCATACGCCAYACACACACACTCCACATCACACATCACACATTACACATCACACATCACACATCACACATCACACATCACACATCACACATAGATTGTGGCTTAGGAAGTCTGTGGTACTCCCCGCCACCACCACACACATAGTTTTACCTGAAATCTATACTTTTCTGTACTTCCTTTGTCCTTCTGTTTGCTCTTAAATTTCTATCACATTCTCTCTTCTGGAATCCCTGTCCCTCCCAGGTAGCAAATTGTCTCCCCGACTGAAAACCTGAAGCTCACCTGAGGCATGTTGATGGGCTGAGTTTGAGTCGCATGGAGTCCTGTGAGCATGACCTCACAGTGGTACCCACCCATGTTTCTCTGCCTTAACTCCCCTTCAGTCACCTGGGGCTCAAACTGCTGCTCACTTCATCTCTCGGCTGCTCTAAAAAGAACCAAGTAACAGTTCTGATCCCCACGGGGATATATTACCTTCTTGAGGTTCAACATGGCGCACTTCCTCCCCAGTGAAAACTACCATTATACATCTGGCTCGTTCAATTGCAGAAGAGGGAAGGTGGGCAGATGATGTCAGAGAGGAGGGAAATATTTTGAATAGAGTTACCCAAATCCATAAGGACACCTGGAAAAACTGTATAGAATAGACAGACTTTGAGTTTGAAGCTAGCATTTGAATCTGGGCTTGGTGGTGCATTAACTGTTTACTCATAAGAAGCTGTGTGACCATCAGACACTCAGTTTCTTCATGTGTGAAATGCAGACAATAATGACAGCTTTATTGGATTACTGTATACAACAAAGAAAATACATATTATGTGTAAGGGTCTTGGAACTCGAGAAGGGGCACTGTCTGAGTCATATCACTTACCATGACTCACAACACTACAGGCGAATCCCATTCCTATTAATGAGAAATGAACAGTATCCTGCATGCAATGCAACTGTTATTCATTGAATACCATCTGGATTCTCTAGCTGAGTATGCGGCTGGAGGTTGTGTAACGTTGACATGAGTTTTAACTCTTTTAACCTTTTCTTCATCCTGGGCTCAGCCTACAATATTAAATACATTATTTTAGCATATATTTAAAGTACAATATTATTTTCTTACTTTGAGCTCACTATATTCTCTAGACCCTTCTCTTGTCTTTAACCCCATAATTCACATTGCTCATGAGTCAGAATATGTATGTGTGTTGCACGTCTGTGTGTGCATTTGGTGTGTGTGTGTGTGTACACATATGTAGTGTGTGTATGCATGTGTGGTGTTTTTGTTGCATGTGTTATGTGTATAGTGTGTATATCTAGTATGTGTGTGTAGGTACATGTCTGGTATGTGTGTATGTGTGTGGTGTTTGTGTGTGCATGTGGTGTATGTATATGGCATGTGTATATGTGAAGGTTTTACATCTATGCATGTGGTATATATGCAATATATATGATGTGTTTGTGTGGTATGTGTGTACTTATGGTATATATGATAGGTTTATGTGTGATGTGTATGGTATGTATGATTTGGGGTGTATGTAGTTTGTATGTGTATGTGTGATGTGGAGTGTGTGTGTGGGTAAATATTGTGATGTATGTATATGCATATGTGTTACATGTGGTGTGTTTAATATGGTATATGTATGTGTACAGTTTGTGTAATGTGTGCATGGTGTGTATGTGTGGTATATGTGATATAATTTTTGTGGTATGTGTGTGGGGGGTGTGAAGTGTTTATGTGTATGTGTGGTATGTGTGTGTATGTGTGATTTGTGTGATGTGTAGTATATGTATATGTGTGTGCGTATGTATATGTATAATGTATATGTCTCCTGTGTTCCTTTGGACTGAAGACAGACTCTACTCACTCTCAGACCTGCCATGAAATAACTTCCTATGTTAGCTCTTTCTCACCTACCATTCTACTCTATCCTCACAAAAAAAAGAGAATTCAAGAACTCTAAGACATTGTTCTACTTATGATGCTATCCCAAATCATTTCACTATTACTTGAAAATGTTATTGTTGAATTCATGAAATTCTTAGACAAATGGATGGAGCTGTAGAACATCATCATAAGTGAGGTAACCCAGTCTCAAAAGAACACTCATGGTATGCACTCACTGATAAGCAGATATTAGCCTAGAAACTTGGAATACCCAAGACACAATTCACATATCAAATGATGCCCAAGAAGAAAGAAGGAGTGGCCCCTGGTCCTGGAAAGGCTCAGTGCAGCAGTGTAGGGGAATACCAGAACAGGGAAGTGGGAAGGGATAGATGGGGGAACAGGGGGAGGGAAGAGGGCTTATGTGACTTTCGGGGAGTGGGGAGCCAGGAAAGGGGAAATCATTTGAAATGTAAATAAAGAATATATCGAATAAAAAAGGGGGGATTCCTAGAGCACAGCTAAGCTACANTGTGTGTGCATGTGGTGTATGTATATGGCATGTGTATATGTGAAGGTTTTACATCTATGCATGTGGTATATATGCAATATATATGATGTGTTTGTGTGGTATGTGTGTACTTATGGTATATATGATAGGTTTATGTGTGATGTGTATGGTATGTATGATTTGGGGTGTATGTAGTTTGTATGTGTATGTGTGATGTGGAGTGTGTGTGTGGGTAAATATTGTGATGTATGTATATGCATATGTGTTACATGTGGTGTGTTTAATATGGTATATGTATGTGTACAGTTTGTGTAATGTGTGCATGGTGTGTATGTGTGGTATATGTGATATAATTTTTGTGGTATGTGTGTGGGGGGTGTGAAGTGTTTATGTGTATGTGTGGTATGTGTGTGTATGTGTGATTTGTGTGATGTGTAGTATATGTATATGTGTGTGCGTATGTATATGTATAATGTATATGTCTCCTGTGTTCCTTTGGACTGAAGACAGACTCTACTCACTCTCAGACCTGCCATGAAATAACTTCCTATGTTAGCTCTTTCTCACCTACCATTCTACTCTATCCTCACAAAAAAAAGAGAATTCAAGAACTCTAAGACATTGTTCTACTTATGATGCTATCCCAAATCATTTCACTATTACTTGAAAATGTTATTGTTGAATTCATGAAATTCTTAGACAAATGGATGGAGCTGTAGAACATCATCATAAGTGAGGTAACCCAGTCTCAAAAGAACACTCATGGTATGCACTCACTGATAAGCAGATATTAGCCTAGAAACTTGGAATACCCAAGACACAATTCACATATCAAATGATGCCCAAGAAGAAAGAAGGAGTGGCCCCTGGTCCTGGAAAGGCTCAGTGCAGCAGTGTAGGGGAATACCAGAACAGGGAAGTGGGAAGGGATAGATGGGGGAACAGGGGGAGGGAAGAGGGCTTATGTGACTTTCGGGGAGTGGGGAGCCAGGAAAGGGGAAATCATTTGAAATGTAAATAAAGAATATATCGAATAAAAAAGGGGGGATTCCTAGAGCACAGCTAAGCTACAGAACAGCCTTTGTGGTCTTGGTGGTTATGGGAGTCATGGTTGCTACCCAGGATCCCCAGAGAGCCTCAGACCATATATTGCTGGCCTGGAAAGGAACTAATCAAAGGCAGAAATAGAAATGATATCGAATATGCATCGCCTTTGCACCATTACAAAGTCAAGAAGTCCTACAACAGAGATCATGTGTGTGACATAGACAAGCTCAGAATCTAGTTTCTTTGTTAAGTTTGTTTATTTGTCCACAAATGGAGGTTGCTAATGACTTGTATAGCTGAGAGGATAAAAAAAAACCTTTGCAATTTAACAGATTAACGTATAAATGTAGCAGCAGCAGCAGCAGCAGCAGCAACAGCAGAAGTAGTAGTAACACTGTATTTACCTTGATGTACATGTAGGTGCATAGATGCCTTCTCTTAGGCTTGAATTCATCCAGGCTAGTCCATAACTCCATGATTCGCACAGTGCTCAGCAACTATTGGAAAGAGACATAAATGCCCACCCCTCATCTGTCTTTCTCAGAACGCCTTGTACCAAGGTGGCTTCTGCTGATGCAACAATGTCCCAGGCCATGCTTCTTCAACTCAGCATCTCTTACAAGGGYGGAACACACTCTGAGACTTCAGACTGTTGGTAGCTGTTGATGGTTCCTAAAGTTAAAGTTTGAAGTTTAAACATTCTAGCTGCTGCGTTTTATTTTGTTTGTGTCCCACAGAAGGGTGTCTTCTTCTTCATGTGTAAGCAGGGCACATATATCTTATTATTTATCTTCCATTTCATGGAAATCTAATAGCTTGTTGCAGGCTAAGTAGAAGTGGCAGCATTCGAGAACTATTGTTCAAGATAAAGTACTGGTACTTTAGTTCATTGGGACAGAGATTTCAGTTTAGGGTTTCTAAAACAGAAATAAAATTAAAAATCAAACAAAAAATCAAAAAGCAAAAAAAAACCCCAAAAACCAAAGCAAGTCTGTCCTCAGCATTCGGACTGCTACATTTTATGATCCTGCCTTAGCTTTTTGAAGAGGGTAGTCACCGTGCTCATGGAAGAACATGTGCCAATTGGGGAAAGAGAGAAATGCAGAACAACAACAGGAACAGCAGCAGCAAGCACTGAAAGGCTCCCAAACAATCAAACTCATGTTTAAAAAGCTATCAAATATATGTCAGCGTCTGAGATGCCCGATTCTTCATGTGAATTGGTCCATGGGTTTTCAGGAGAGCAGCGCATCTTTCTCATAAGTGGAATTAATGCAAGGGGCTCTGCAGAYCTCTGCCAGTTTTCACTTGCGTGTTTTTTGTCAAAGGACTTGAGTTGATTCAATTAATTATGCCTCCCCACTGAGTTCCATTTTCACCAGAACCCACATGGCAAAGCTGTAAATGATACGTGCAAATAAGGAATCRTCTCCGGGGAAAGCCTTCTTTGAGGAATGCGGTTCCTGCTTGGTATGATGCTAACAGTGTGTCTATCCATGTTTCAGGGCTGTGACCTAAGAAGAGATGCTTCTGTTGTCTTTTTATGCCTTTTCAGTATCAGTGTCAGAACAACCCTCTTTCATATGGTTGGGGAACAACGTGAAAAAGTCGCTCACACCTTTCGAGTAATTGCAGAAATCCCTATGAAGATGTAGTCTGTTCCCTCTTCATCACATTGAAGGATACACCCGACAGTCCACGTTTATTCAGGTGTTATTAAAACTCAGCTACATCTCTTTCAATCTTTTCACTGTAATCTCTTTTCAGTGATTATAGGCAATTAATGGCTGCTAAGGGTGATAANGGTTACAAAATCCAGCTTAAATAAACACGAGTCCAAATAGCAATACAAAATAAGTGCTGTGCTCATTACAGAATCAGACTGATAAAGCTGACTCAAGCTTCCCCAATGAAGCAGTCAATCAACGCCGTGTATAAAGTAAAAATCTAGACAGTGTTCCAACCACTTGATCTCAAACCAAGTAGATTCTATGTTTAGAAATGCTAAAAAAGTGTTTCATTATAAATATGGAAGGAACAAAACATCACTGCATCAGTCCAAAAACTACCAAGAAAACAGTAAAAGGGCATTAAACAGGGAGTTTAGTCCAGTTTGCTCTTTTCTGTTTAAATCCCACAGATTTGCAAATGCCACTGACATGGGACTCTTGGAAGCCATTTCTAGTGCCATTAAATAGATTCAAAATATTGTGCCGGTCCATCCGTTCATACATTCATTGTCTGGCTGAGGAGCCTGGAGAGTCCTCCCTCTGGTCAGCCACTCATCTGATCATCTGAGTGCCACAGAGACCAGCTGACATCAGGACAGGTGGAAACCACAGATTCSCGTTTGAATCAAAATCTCCTCTAGTAAGAACTAGTGGCAATGGCGGCACTTGCTGAGGTCAGAATGCTWAGGATTAACTTTCCGCTTTGACATAGTGGACACTCCTGTCACTACTTGGTGAAGGCATGGTAGGCACTCCATTAATGCTAATTAAAGTGCACTGCACAGCCTATCATTTCCATTGAGTTTTCTTTTTTAATGGGTTCTCCTTGCTCAGCACCCCTGGAGATGAGTTCTTTCCATTTGATACATTCAGTTTTGCCATTTATCTTCCACAGAAGTTCATGCCAATAAGGAAAAAAATTAAGCAAGGGACCATCTCCATACTCATCTGGGGTRTAAGATTTTAATATAAGACCACAGTGTATCAGTGTATTGCTTCGTCAGGGGTGGTGAGAAAACCATAGGACTATAAATGCAGGAGCAGCTACTAAAACAGTAGAACACAAAAAAGCAACTGGAATCATGTTCTTACAAAGACTCAACTTGTGGAAGAAAAACTTTAATTGCCATTGCATAAAACACCTGTATGAAGTAAAAATTGGTTTTGAACAACACTAGTAGAGAATGTGCTCTAGAAAGTGGAGGTAACTGGATGTAAAAATTCTGGCAGCCATTGAATAGAACAGTCGCAGATGGTCAGCGGAGGCCACATCTAATGGGGATGAAAGTCTTGTCTCTGGGGGATTTTGGACGATGCCTGCAGAAATATTACGCTGTGCATAAACCAAATTGAATCATTTTCACAAGTGTCGTAAAGACTCATACAGTCGAAGTTCTTTTTTACAYGCACTTCAGTTCCACAGCAAGAGTGGCATAGAACACCTAAACACAGAAGAGAGCATTCATGCAAGATATCTAACTCCTTGATATAATAATGCATACACTTCAAAATGATTACATTATCATTACACCCAGGGCTTTCTGTAACTACAAGGTGGTGTCATGGTCAGCATGGCCCCCAGGATCAACATCTAGAAAGCAGCAACCACCTCCTGCGTGTCTTCTCTTTTTGCGTTTTTTTTTTCTTCTTCATTTTTCTTAATCAACTCTGCTGTTGTTGCTGTTTCTTAGCAAAACTGGTAAAAACAAAATTGTAGTCATTGAACAAAGCACTCTGGCAATCAAGATGTTTAAAACCGTAAGTCTTCTGCAGTGAAGAAAGCACTGTGCGACATTTAGAACTCTGAATAAATAACAAACAAGGTGGTCACAAATTTTCCTGGCTTGAAAACTTCCACAACTTTCCTGATCAGATYGTCATAGGAGGTCTGACTTAGGTTTGTTTCAAAGCTAACATAAGAAAATTCTGGTTCTGGAGTGATGTGAATAGTCCAATATGTTCCATCCAATTTCATTCCATTCATCGAGTAGCCACAAGGATTGAACACTGTGGCATCAATGACAGAATCTGGTATCAGGTCACGAATTCCACTCTCACAAGTGACATCCTTTGCAGTAACACCATCTTTCATGTAGAACTGGTCCATAACTGCTGGGTCAAGCTCACTCATCAGAATTTCCAGGGTTTTGATCTGGTTGATTACTGGGCTCTCTGGGAAATCCAAAGTATACAAGTACCAATAGTCAGAATTCATACGTCCCATACAATATGCTGCTCCGTTTGGGAAAACTGCATTAAGAAACTCGATTTCTTCCTGGAAATTCCGGTGTGGGTACCCTTGGCAAGAAGGCTTCATGAAATTCTTATGAGAATAAAAGAAGCTTTGAATGGGGTCAAACCCACTGTAATCCCTAGGAAGCATCAACAGGGGAGCCAGTGCTTTCAGTAAGAGGGTGGTA
>BDUI01019327.1:29486-41755 GCA_002335545.1 Apodemus speciosus
TAGTTACCTGTTGTATAATTTCCTTTTCTTTTTAAATTATTTATTTATTATTTTATGTATACGAGCACACTGTAACTGTGTTCAGACACACCAGAAGAGGCCATCAAATCCAATTACAGATGGTTGTTAGCCACCATGTGGTTTCTGGGAATTGAACTCAGGACCTCTGGAAGAGCAGTCAGTCCCTGAACCACTGAGCCATCTCTCCTACTGCATATATTCTACAGAACCTTTTGGTTGTATTCCCATAGCTTTTAATTGTTTCAACATGAATCATTAAAATTTACCTAATCTCTTACATATTTTTGATATAGGTTTGGCTATGTTACTCAGGATGATCTTTGATATGCTGTCTTCCTACTTCTGTCTCATGAGTGTTGAAGACTTGTGTGACTGTAGGCATGCACCAACATGCCCAGCTAACCTAAACTACTTGCTGAATCTCAATCTCCCCCCCTCCCCTCTACCTGCCCTACTTCTTTCCTTCTCCCCCCTCTCTCCCCTCTTAGTCTTTTCCATCCTCCGAATGTAGGCTTGAAACTTGTAAACAATTATTCAGTTAGTCAGCAAATTATGAATTATGCACGTTTCATTCGTAAACAATTTTCCATTTTAAATAATATCTAATAAAAATAAAATGCCTAAGCCCTGAAACTTGTCTCAACAAACATCACTAATGATTTTAAATAAACTTCACAACTAGGTAAGAAATGCTTTTCATTGTTTGTTAACTATGTATTTGTCTTCCCCATGTGGGCACAATGAAATGAAAAACTTCACAAGCATTGTTGTTCAATATGTACAGCAATTGGAAAAGTGCTATATCTTTACATTAATGATTACAAATAAAAGTACAAATTTATTTATGTCACATTCATTTTTTCAGAATCAATTGCTACAAGAAATGCATTGACTTCTTGCTGATTGAGACTACAAAATATTCCCTGAATAAATATTTTGTTAGTGACAAAATTTACAATTAATGGATTTCTTGTCATGTATCACTCAATACAAACAGAAAACCTCAGAAGTGAGTATCTGAGAGGCATTCTTTCTGACAAGGAAAGCGATATATTCAGTATGCATAAAACAAAATTTTAAGTATGTTAAAATCACTAGAAGTCTATTTGAAGATGAAAGAAATACCATTAAATTGGCCGAAAGGAAAATTGCTATTGATTATGAAGACAGGTTGTGTGGTCTATAGTTTGTAATGTTACTGTACAGTAGATTGAAGTTTCAAAATAGTATTACTCTTCTTTAAAGAGATAGACACAGCTGAATTAGATGCTGCTTGCAGCAGTGAAGATCAAATGCAAAAGGAATCATATTTCATCAGACCTAGTCAACTCCAGGAAAATAAATAGAAATATAAGAGGTATGCAGGCAATGATTCATTTTGATAATCTGGCCCAAGAGAGACACATAGAGACAGCACACAGATCTAAGCTTCTACCAAAAGACAAATAGGACACAGAGGGTGGGAACTGGGATGACAGTGTAGCAGAGGTCACATCGATTTTCAGCAGCAGTTTTCACACAGATGAGATAACCCTGGACTCTATTTGGACCATTGTTCATATCCTACCTGTCCCATGAGCAATAAATTTTCTGGTCCTAGAAAAAGGGCAGTAAAGAAGAAGGATTCTACTTATGGCTTCTTATGATTAAGTTTCTGGGCTAACCAAACATACTTTTCAGATCAAGGTCAAAATGCATGTTAAGGTCTGTAATAGCCCAAATCTAGTAGAAGTATATTATGTTTTAGTATATGTGAGTGAAAACTGACAAATTATTCTTTGTGATTTTTTTTAAAAAATTCAATCATATGCTAAAAGAATGAATAAGAAATACATTGTGTGTTAGTTTCAGTAATATAATAATCCTTAATATCTGAATGGCATTTACATTTTGCTCAGAGTTTGAATAAATACACACTTGTATAGAAATTTACTAGGTAAGCTTAAGTAATCCTAATTGGCAATGAAATTAAAAGCAGATAAGTGCTAGAAACATAGAATGACACTTAAGATCATCTCTCTGTAAGTCCTAGAAAGGGTTGGGATTGAGTATTTTCATTTAAAAAGACTGCCTTCAAAATGTATAGATTAAAAAGAAAAAAAACCCTTTATCAGCACACATAACAAAGTGATAAAAACTGAAAGCATAAAGACAGGACAACAGTTTCTAGTCAAGGACATGGGCAAACTCCCCATTTATTCAAGCAAAGTGGAGACTGCTTTTATTGAGCCTGTTTGTTAAACCTGCAATACTTTGAAATAGCACTTGGGAATCACCTTAGAGAACAAGCTCTTTATTTTAATTTCTTCTTTAGAGCCCAGATGAATAGATGTAAAAGTTGACAAGAAAGTTATTTGTAGAATAAAAAGGAATATATGGTAAATGCTCTGAATGGAAACGTCCCTTTGAAAATTAAAGTCAATGCTGCTACAGCTATTTTATATGACGGTAATGTTTATTCTCTCTGTCTTTCATGGAGTTAAGCCTTTCCTCTGGGATTTGAGAATTGTGACACAGGAATAGAAACTGAACACAGCTGACTCACCGAGCACTGGAAAAATGCAGATACCTACCAGGTCATCAGTTTTATTCCTTAACAAATAAATTATACTCCATTATTTGATTTGAGAGCTTTTCCCTAAATACAGCTGGCCCTCGGGACTCTCTTTTGTCGATATCATTAGTGTTGCAATCAGCACAAGCAAGACACCTGCTTCCCTTCTCTAAACTGAAGAACAATAACAACAACCAAATGATCAACTGCTGTGTAATGATGTGACCTGCATGAATATAAAGAGGCATTCATAGTCTCTGCTGAACAGTGACTCAAGTGTTGCCATTATTGAATGGGGAAAAATTGATCTCCAAATTGTTACATTTCTTTATGTAAAGCAAATAAAATATTTCAAACAAGTGAAAACAGGAAGCCAGAGGCAAAGGAACGAAGGGACAGCAGTCTATGTATAAACCCGGTATGTTTTAGGTCCTTAGATTAGAAAATTGGCCTTCCAAACAAGGAATTAGAAATAAACCCTCTTGCAGATAAAGCAATATGCCAAGAACAGATATTATGCCAAATGTAAGTATCAGAAAAAAGAATTATGATTGTCAGTCCTTGTCATTAAAGAACTAACAAATTATTTTGGAATGCAAAGAATGTATGTTACAGAGTGAAAATTGAGTATGAACTGGGCAAAAACTGTCATGAAGAGGGGAGGGGCAAAGGAGAGATTGGTAACGTGAGGCAAGCATGAGGAACACTGTGTCTGTTCTAACTGAAAAGAGTTCATACTTTCTGTCCTTAGAATTATGCTTCACAGTAGATTAGATGTGGAAACATGAAAATATTCCTTGTGCATATTAGTATTATAAAAGATTTGGACAAATGGTGAAAACACAGCTTTCTTTATCTTCCTCCTTTTCCTTATCAGGGTTGTGAGATGCTCTGCAAGGTTTCTTATAAAATAAGATTTTCATATAATATAACTTAAAAATAGATATGTCTGAAAATGTTCTGTGGAAGACCCTTTTACTAAATCCATGATTATTTTTTATCCAAAATTCAAATTTCATAAGGTGAAACATTTTCCTTCTTCCTTTATTAAATAATTTAGAACAGGACTATTCATAGCCTTTAAAATACTATTCATTCTACATTGATTGTTACAATTGTACAAAATTTAAAATATCTTAATGTGTACTCTGAATATGTATGGTAATTATGTGTCAGGTAAAATTTTTAAAAATGTAATTCTAAATATTAACATATGGTACATGCTGAGATAGGAAAAATACATACTGAAGAAACAAAGATTGAGGAAATAATGTAATCTAGAGTTGCAAAGTATATGGAATTGAACCTCACCTTTATGATGTAAAAGATTCTGGGAAATCTGTGTGTATCTCTGACACCTCAACTGTAATGTTAGGAGTTAGGTACTGGTTTCCTATTATAATTTTTCTACAGGCTAATGCAATCTTGTTCCTACGTTTTTTTTTTTTTTTTTTTTTTGACAAGTGCTTGATTCTAAAAAAATGAAATGTGAATTCTTTGAAAAAGGAGAAATAACCATTGAATATTTCCAAAAGTAGTAGAGGAGAACATAATAAGACATTTGGCCATCTTCAGATCTACAAATTGTCTCACATCCTATCTACAAATAAAATTTCGTAGATTATGATATGAGACTGCCATCATGAATGGTTGAACATGTATAGTTCAGTGGTCCTTAACCCACTGTATTTTGTATCCCAAAAGATATTTGGCAACAATTGCTTGGAGACAAGAGAGCAGAGAGTACTGGAGCCTACTACTGTCATCTAGTCATAGAGTACAAGGATATTGGGAAGTGACTCATAAAGCATAGTGGACAACACTTTCATATCCACACACACATACACCATCCCAAGCAAAGTGTTATTTAAGTGGGGGAATGAATAAAATTCAATGTGATAAAAGGTCAGAATGGCAGCCATTTCTTTATATGAATATTAAAAATAAGAATTATATGGCCAAACACCAATACTTGTTGAGAATCAATCTTCTAGAATTATACAGGGAAAATTTAATGAATGAGAGTTATGTACATCTTCTTTTCTTCCTCAAATATCAACTAAAGTTTAGTAAACTTAATAGTAAAAAATAGGGCTGGAGAGATGGCTCAGTGGTTAAGAGCACTGACTGCTTTTCCAAAGGTCCTGAGTTCAATTCCTAGCAACAAAATTGTGGCTCACAACCATCCACAATGAGGTCTGATGTCCTCTTCTGGAGTACAGTGTACTTACATATAACAAATAAATAAATCTTTTTTTAAAAAAAGGAAAGAAAAAAACTAATGTCAAATAGAAGATGTGCCATTAAGTAGGTTTTGGGATAATTATGCATTTAATTTAAGGTAGTAGCCTTCATTCTTTGATCAACATTATCTTGCATGTTAAAAGTATTGTTGACACTCTACTCAACATTGCAAAATACTCCCATATCACCATCCCCTTAATATATTTCTTTTTTTCTAGTACTGCTTGTTGTTACTTATCATAGTGTAGATTGATGTGATTTTTATTTTCTCTCACCAAAATGTAGTGTCTATGAGATCAGAGCTCCTGTAACTTTTATTTATTTTTATTTTTAATTATTATTGTTATTTTATAGTATTATGACCATTGCTTCCCTTAGTATGTAAAATCATTACTATACTGCTTCCTTGTAGAGACTAATATGTGCACTTGTTATCATAAAGCCATCATCAGTTCAGATCCACTCAAAAACATTTGTTTATAAACATAAAAGTTTAAAAGTGCTTTTCAGATAGATATGTGGAAAGAGAAAGGGAAAAGGGATGGACATAAGTGCTTCTGCTCTAATATTGTCCTTTACCCAAAAGACAATTATTATATAACTATAGTGATAATTGGAGCTTTGAAAAAGAGCTTTCATAAGTATCAGAATGTTTAACATACTTTTATTGAACTTATACAACATATTTCTCTCTTTGAATAACAACCAAGCAGAATATGAAGTAAAATATTTTTCTGGCCCACAAATGCACTTCCCTACTGTTGCTTAGATGATGTGTTATTATTTCGTAAACATGGAAAATTTGAAAAATTTGTTTTGAAATGCCTATAGATTTTATAAAGCCTAGGAAAAAATAAGTTATAGAACATAAAGCAGTTTCAAATAAAGCCTGGGAATTGAACTGCAGTTTCAGGAAAGGCACACATATTTATATAATCAAGAAAACAGCATGTTAAAGATATTTAATTTCCTTTTCCACAAAAACCAGACTCTCTGCCATGTGTAAAATATTGCAAAGAAGAGGCTATTTTTCATGACTGAAGAGGTAAAACTATAATGACCTAAACCATAAGCTGGAAAAACTGAGGCAGAGTTAGACTGAAGATAAGTAAAATACAAATAGTCATTTTAAAAAATATATTTAGGCTAGATGATGAGCAGGTTAAGTACTCTATTAGTGAATTGACCTTTCCAGGTATATTGTGCCATATTTGCTTATGTGTAAAATGACCTAGGGCTGCAATCTAGACTTGCTTTTACCCTTAATGGGAGTTCAGTAATCTGTCTGCCTATAGATGTTGTAAAGCAGGGTTTTTTTTTTTTTAAAGTATTTATTTGTTTATTTTAATTTATTTACATTTCAAGTGTTATCCACTTACCTAGTTCCTCCCATCCTGGGAAATCCCTATCCCATCTCCCCTCCCCCTGCTTCTATGTATCCACCCACCCACTCCAGCCTCTCTGTCCTTCATTCCCCTACACAGGAGCATGACGCCTTGACAGAACCAAGGGCCTTTCCTCCCATTGATGCCCAACATGGCCATTCTCTGCTACATATGCAGCTGGAGCCAGGTACCAGAGATGTTTGTCATTTCCTCAATTAGGGAATGATGCCTGGTTCTTAAGGAACCACAAATACACATACACAAATAATTTTAAAATAACAAAAATAAATTTAAAAAGTGATTCATATTTTCCCTTACACGATTGTCTTTTTAACTATTTGTATTTTAGGTTTGAATATATAATTAAAATGATAATTAACTTTGAGAAGGAATTGTTAATGCTTCAAGAAATTGTACAAAATTAAAAAGACACACATTAGCACACACTTAGAGAATCTATGTTAATTGTACAATAAATATAAAATGGACTCATTTGTAACACAGAATTATAAAAGTGAACAGTAAAATAGTGATGCATAAATAAAGGAAATGTTTTCTTTATTAAATAAATGATGATTCAGTAACTGAAATAAGAGTTCTATGTATTCATTGTTAGATGTTATTTACTCTTATCTAGGAGGGAAGAAAGAGACTGTTTAGTGAGAGTGAGTTTCAAAACCAAAGGGCATTCAAACCCAGGAAGACATTGGTACAAGAAAATCTTGAGAGAAACAATGTATTCAATGAACAAGTTATCATTTGTTGCCTCCTATAAATACATAAGGAGAAAGGAAAAGAAAATGAATTTTTATTTTTATAAATGTTTACCTGTAGTTTTGCAATTACATATCAGTATATACACATATTTTTTTTTTATTTTACAATAGTATCAGTGATAAAATTGGACTTTTTCTCTTTGTGTCTCTATTTGCAGAACAAGAAGCACTACTTCAGAGTATATATGGAAGATTTTAATGAAAACTCTCAGGATGGGCACTTACTATGGCAATTAGGATATAGCAATCCCTCAGTAATGATAGAATTTGAAGCTGTGCTAACTTCCTTGACAGAAGATATTCAAGAATACTTGGATAGGCACTGATTACAGGATTTGTCTATTGAGTCTCAATGTCTAGTAAATTGAGTTCAGATCTTTGTTAACATAACAACTCATTGAAGTTTTAGATCATTGTGTTTCATTAACCTCATAAGACAAAATTATATAATTTTAAAATACTATCTTTTAGATGATCACATAAGTAGATGGATGATGTCAGAGCCATAGTATTTGAGCTGCATTTTTCATTATACTTTATTTAGATTGTGTTTTCCTGCTCAAGGAAAATTCCAAGTTTGAGATAAGATTATTTACATTAAGAATGTAGGAAAACATACCTTAATTTTTTCTTGGCATATGTGGACATATTAATGTTGAAATTCCTTTACTCGCTATTTGTTACAAATATTTATGCATCCATATGGAACAACAGATGCTGAAGCAAAGATACTGCAGACATAGTTTATATTCACTAACAACCTTTTACTTGAGTTCATTCTTCCTCATCTTCAATGAGAAGGGTATTATTTTGAAAGAAAACTCTTAAATGTTCAGTGAATATAAAAGGTGGAATTATCGAGTCCTGTCTGTACAGAGAGAATAGAGTTCATGGTTCATTAGTCTATAAGCATAAACCTATTTATTTCTAATATATTTTAAAGCATACTCAATATATTTCAAAATCTGAACTAAAGGTAAACCTAGACATGGTAGTGCACACCTATAATTCCTTCACATGGGAAGATGCTGGTAGTGCCTAGGAAGAACATGAATTTTTGTTTGGGGCCTATCTGCATTCAATTGAAAATTTGTCTCAGAAAAAATGGGTCACTGGGGAAATAGAATAAACATCACAAGTGAATAGGAAGGGGGTGGTATCTGGTTAGGGTTGGGTGGTTATAGAACAGAAGAAAGACAACTTAAATGGGGAGGGTGCATCTCTTGGATGACTTAGAAATCTTGTGCACCAGAAACTCCCAGGAATCAATGGGGGTAACACTAGTTAGGAATCCAAGCAATGGGGACACTGAGCCTGAAGTGGCCATTTCTTGTAATCAGACAAGGCTTCCAATGGAGGAATTTGGATATCAACTGAGCCACAAAAACTTCAACCCACAACTTTTCCTGTCTGCAAGATGTAATGGGGTAAATGTAGCACAGATATTGTGGGAGTGTTAAATAAATTACTGGTCCAGCTTGAGATCGATGTCATGAGAAGGAGACCATCCCAAACTCTGACTGGAGTGCCAGGACACAGAGGCTGGGTAACCCAAAGTCCTAAAATAGAAAATTATTTCTAATGATATTCTGTTATACCCATAGATTGGTGCCAAGTCTAATTGTCATCAGAGAAGCTTCACCCAGCGACCGGTGGAAACAGATGTAGATCCTCACAGTCAAACATTAGGCAGTTCTCCGTAATCTTGCTGAAGACAGTGAGGAAGGATTGTAGGAGCCAGAAATATCAAGAACACCACAAGAAAACCCTCAGAATCAACCACCCTGAGCTCAAGGGGCCCACCAGGACTGAACCAACAATCAGGCCACCTGTATGGGTCTGAACTAGGATCTCTCCATATATGTTACACTTGTGTAACTGTGTAACTTGATCTTCTTGTGGAATTCCTAACAGGGGCTGTCTGCCTCTGACTGTTTTAGGAATGCTTTAGTTCTCCCAAGTAGCCTTGTCTGGTGGATATCCATGGAAGGCCTACCCTTTTCTGAATAGAAATGGAAGAGGAGTGGATTGGGAGTGGGAGTTGGTGGGAGGGACTGAAAGGACAGAAGAAGGTAGGGGAAATTGTGATCAGGATATAAAGAGAAAGAGAGGAAGAGAGAGAGAGAGAGAGAGAGAGAGAGAGAGAGAGAGAGAGAGAGAGAGAGNAGAGAGGTGTAATATATGTGTGTGTGAATTAAAAGTAAAAAATCAGAAAATTGTATTAATCAGTTTTCAAATTTGAAGTTGTCACATTTTTGAAAATATCATTTTAAGTGATTTTTGTAGTACAATGAATACATCTATATGTATTCCCATAGCCAAAAATATGTATCTTTTAGAAATTCATACAAAGTCCTGTAAAATTCAGTGATTAATATTATATTTAGTAGCATACCATTGTCCATTTCTATGTGTCTTTAAATAGGAGGAAAGGAAAATAAACTGAAAATTTAGAACTAATAGCTAATACACTTCAACAGTAATATCATGAGCAGGCTTGAACAAATCACCCAAAACTATTATACTAGATTCCAATGTTTTCACAGGATTTAATTGTTCATTTATGTGGATAACAGGATTTATCACTCACAATTTAGCACTTTTAGTTATTTTCAGCTTAGAATCGTATGTTATTTATTTCTCCTCATCCTACACTAGGGTTAGGCTTGCTTTGGGTGACCTAAAGGAGATGTCTTCTTCACCTAGGTAGCTATATCTATTTGATTCCCTTAGAGATTGCCACATACCTAATCATGATTGACTATGAGGGATGATGAGTGCTTATGGCCTTTGTGTTTTGTCACCTCCTATACATTATTCAAGTCCTGTTTGATATCTTTTCATGTAAATGTCTAAATAAATTTTTTACATAGCTTTGAAATTATCTCTGTTCTTGATTTTTCACAATGGATTTCATTTTACTTTCATTTAAAATACCTATATTTAAAAAAAATAAAAAAGAATAAAGCAAATAAAAGTGGGAGAATTTGAAAAAAAAATACCTGTATTAATGGGTTGGCTAAATGAGTCCTAATAATCGTATCATATTGAAGTGCATTCAGTATCACAGATTTAGGGAGAATTTGTAAACAACTCACATTGTAAAATGTTGCCTACAACTGATTTGGTGACAGTATATTTCAAGAAAACTTGTTAACAAATTAAAGGTCATAAAACATTTTATTCATGCATAAACACTTGGTATGTTGTTAACTGTATTACTTACAAATTCCCATGAGATACTTCCTTTTCTGGTCATCTATGTGTTTCTAATAACCTACTCTTTCCTAGAAAGTATATTGATAAAATTCTATTATTTATATCTTACTGCAGCTGAAAGCCTTCCATAATTTGTAGTAAGTACAAACCATTATTTAATGTCTCAAATAATTATTTACTCACTTTCATGAAAAGAAACATGATATAAAAAATTACTATTGTTTCTTCATATGCTCTGACTCACAAATATTCAATCTCATATCAGTCAAGTGAAAAGTTGTATACACAACAGTGAATAGTGCTTGAATAAATGAAAACTACCCATGATAAATAAGAAATAGGAATAATTCTTTGGACCCATTCTGATAAAAGGATGGTATTTAAACTGTATTGCATCTGTAGTAATGATATCCCCTTTGCTAGTTTGTGCATAAACTTTGAAATCTGTATACCCTGTTCGGATGAAGTAGGGTTTTTTTGCCAGTATTGTTTGTATCCAAGAACATCAAGGGTATGTAAAAAAAGCATCTAGGGAGTCATAAAACTGCTCTGGAAAAATAAGTTTCAGGACAAAATGTTTTGGCATAAATATCTTACAAGCACTTTTAGGTGTGAGAACTGCTGTTATATACTAAAGTTCATTTACAAAATTTCTTCAACTTTTGAAGACAATTGTAAACTTTCAATCCCAAATTTATCCTGTACACAAGAAATTCAGAGACAGGGGATGGAGCAGAGACTGAGGAAATGGCTAAGTAATAAGCTAACTAACTTGAGACTCATCCCATGGGCAAACACAAATCCCTGATCCTATTAATGATACTCTGTTATTCTCACAGACAGGAGTCTAACATGGCTGTCTTCTGGGAGGCCCCACCTAGCAGCTGACTCAGAGGGTTGCAGACAGTAGATGGAGATTGGGGACTTTTATGGAAGAATAGGAGTAAGAGTTGCAGCCCTTAAGGGGATAGGAATTCCACAGAAAGACCAAAAGAGTCAACTAATCTGGACCCTTGGGGTTTTCAAAGACTAAACTACCAACCAAAGAACATACACAGGCTGGACCTAGGCCTTACCACACATATGTAGCAGATATGCAGCTTGGTATTAATGTGAGTCCTGAAAAACTGGAGTGGGAGCTGTCCCCAAAGCTGTTGTCTAGTTATGAAATTTGTTCTACCTCGGCTGCCTTCTCTGGTCTTAGTGGGAGAGTATGTGCCTAGCCCTGCAGAGACTTGATGTGCCAGGGTAAGGGGATACACAAGGATACCCCCACCCACTCAGATCAGAAGTGAAGGGAGGATGGGGTAAGGATTGTGGGAGGGGTGAAGTAGAGGGAGGCAGTGAGCAGATGTAAACTGAATAAGTGAAAATAAATAAATAAGTAAGTAAATAAATAATACATTTAGCTAACACTGCAACCCTCCCTTGCTTTCTTTTCCCATTCTTTAAAAATGTCCCTGAAACAGGATGTCTCCCTGAGCACTCAAAAAATAAAACTTTCATTTAAAAAAAAAGAAAATTTCTGTAAAATGTAAGTGAAATAAAATCTATATATCATGAATATGATAATGTACATTTTTGGAGAAYGAGTTTCATGTAACCCAGGCTGGCCTCAAAATCACTATGAAGCCAAACATCACCTAGAATTTCTGATCTTCTTTCTTTCATATCCTGGAGGCTGGAATTACAAGGAATATACTACCAAGCTCAGCTTATGTGTTGACCAAGATAGAACTCATGGCATCTTGCATGCTGTGCAAGCTCTCTTCTAATTGAGCTATAGCCCCAGCCCTTAATCTTGTAGTTACAGAGCCATAAATAGATGTATAAATAAGAGGTATTGTGACAGTGTTTTATAAATTTGTATAGTTGCCCAATAATATATGTGTTCACCTCTCTCACCATTTAAGATAGTGGAAAATGATAATTTTCAAATATTTTAATTATTCCAAAAGGTAATTTTCTTGTACTCATAATAGTAAACAGGTTTATTTACTAGATASTGTCCACAAAATTTAATAACATTTTCCAATTGTCTTACTAAATAATATAGTTACAATAATTTTT
>BDUI01019329.1:19472-31341 GCA_002335545.1 Apodemus speciosus
TGGCATGCCTATCATTGCTGCTATGACTCCTACTACCATTTTGCTCCTGAGCATTTTTAAATGGCTTCTTTGACAAGTTCATCCATAAATACAACCCCCCTTGAGCTCCTCCTTCACTGTCTCTTTTTCTCCCCACTGAGTCCAATCAGGCCTGCCCATGGATTATGAGCGACCTACCAGGGGCCACATACCAGAAAAACACTAGCATCCCCTACTCCAGCAGCCTTCAACTGCTAACAACTCTCCAGCTGGGGCRGGTTTGTGAGCATCTCCCTGTGTATACTAGAATTTTGACTGGCTTAATCTTGTATATGTCTCGGGCATTCACGCAGAGGTCACTGACTCCCAAGAGTTCTCCCCACCCTCTGACTYTAACAATCTTTTGCATACCACCTCTGTGCTGCTCCCTGAGCCTTAAGCGGAAGGAGTATGCTATCCTGTCAGAGCTGTGCAGAGCCCTCCATATCACTCTTGTGAGCGTTTTTATGTGCTGGGTACTACCCTCAGCATATTACCCAGGTAAAACACTTAACGACGATCACTGAAGCATCGTATCTCTAGAAGAAAGATGCTGTTCTACTCCCTATTTATAGATGAGAGAGGTGAGATCCAGAGCAGTGAAATAACTTGTCCAAGAACATGATCAGTAACAGAGTAACAGAGATGGATTTAAGGCAGCTGTGACTGGTTTCTGTATGGTTCAATAAAGCCCCAGTGCCATTAAGCAACAATGAGACCACTTCCCACTACCTCCCCAAACATCATCTGCAAACCCCACACTGAGATACATCTGTCCATGGCTTTCTAAGCTCTTTCTCTACACCCCAGCCCATTCCTTTAAGACCTAGTCTGGAGCTATGAGAACCAGCTGCAGCAAGCTACTTGAACTTTTAGTGCCTTGGCTTCCACACCATGCTATAGGAGTATAACACCTGCCTCATAGAAGAACACAGACATAATTAAACAAGATAACACATTGAGAGACTAGTATAAGACCTGACATTTAACAGGTTGTAACARTTGCCTACAAACKTATGACTCAAAACAAGCCATGTCTATTATTTTAGCATTAGTGAAGCAGGGAGAGCCTTCATCGTTTCCTTGGACAGCCAGCCAGCCAAGCTCACTGTTCACAAGCTTACTTCACCACAGAACCAGAGGACGGGATTTACCACTCTACAAAGACTCTCTCTTCCTGGTTTTGTTTGTTTGTTTGTTTGTTGTTTTGTTTTATGATGTGTCCATTTCCATCTTTAGTGATTCCCAGTAGGATGACTTTAACATCACACTTCCATGAGCCATCTGCCCATGATTCTGAAATATTCTCTGGAATGATTTGTGTATTCTCTACCATACCCCCTGCTCTCTCTAAGTACTCAATAACAGGATCAGGAGCATACTTCTAATAATCAAGTCAAGGAAATCTTGACTTTTCAAAGGGTCTCTGAATTTGTTCAAGTACTGTCTACTTTCAATTCCAAGACCTGTTCTACTTTTTTAGGGTTTTCTTAAGTTAGCACTCCATTTCTGGCTCCCAAAACTAATCAATTGTAGTACATCAAAGAAACATACAGGAGGAGATGTTATATTAAGAGACTCATGACAAAAAAATGTGTTTCTATGATTGTGAGGACAGATGAGGCTAATCTGAACTCCATAGTACATACAAGAATTGCAGAACATAAACCTTGGTGTCTATCTCCAGGTAGAACTTCCTTTTCTTCCCTCTGCTTTGTTCTGAAGGCCTTGCCATTATTTGGTGAGGCCTATCCACACTGTTACTACAATTCCCCAACCGGTCAACTGACTGTAAACTTTAATCATGTCAACAAAACATTTTCACAACCACAGTTGAACTTAACAACTGGGAACTGTTATCTAGTCAAATAGACCTATGAACTAACCATTACATGCCATGCTGTATCTGTAGTGCCCCTGCACCACCGTGTGTGTGTGTGTGTGTGTGTGTGTGTGTGTGTGTGTGTGCTCTAAAAGGTGTGTGAGTATATGTGTACATGTATGTGCATATATAGGGAGCCCAGAAGACAACCTTTGGTTGCACAGGTACCATTCACCTTGTCCTTTTGCTGCAGGGTCTCTTGCTAGCTTGGAACTCACTGAGCAGGTTACACTGGCTGRCTGGCCAGTGAGTTCCAGGGTTCCACCTATCTCAGTCTCTCCAGCAGTGGGATTTCTAGCACATGCCACCATTCCTGCCTTTTTTACATGAGTTCTGGGGATAAAACAGTGTCTTGTAAGGCAAGCACTTTACAAACAGCTATCTCTTTCCCCTCCTCCCATCCCAGGTCCTGACAAGGACATATAAGTCAAGTGATCAGATCCACAAGCAAATGAACTGGTCCCTCCCTCATCTGGATTACACAAGCCTCCCTCCACCCTCCCATGCCATCTAAAGATTCCTTCGCAGAACACACATCCAGTAGAACACTAGGAAGTCATATTCTATATATTGGAACATAATATCCTACAGTATTCACCTGTAATTCTACCTCTTCAACAAATGAAAGCTAAAAGAGGCAAAGTCTAGGAGCAATTCTCTCTCCTGCCATTTCTTGCTAGAAATGCAAGATAGACCATCAACAGGAACTTCAAGGGTGACATTCATTTGCAACTAGATGCTAATAAAGCCAGTTCCTCTTCCACGAAAACCAGCTCTGGTAACTCAAAATGACCAATTTAGGAAGTAGGAGGTACTTGCCAGTCATAAGGAGTTGTACACCTGCTGTGCATGGTGTCAGACAAGGTTAAACCTGCTGCTTAAAAATTAATAAGCTATCGTCTCCAAAACAGAAACCACTGCAATATTTTGCTTCATATATCCTGGTGATATTTTCCTTCTCATTATTCTTCATAACTGGGATGAACTCATCTGTCAATGGCAATATCTTTCTTTAAATCAGTTCATTCACCCTTCGTGTGATAACGATGATGACAGCAGCTACAATTTGGGTGTTTGCCTACCTTGTGTCGGGCATCTTTCTTTGTGAACTTCTTAATTCCATCAGGCATTCAACTCTTCCCATGAGCTGTCCTCATGGTCAAAAATCATCTCCTCAATCTACACAAATGCTATTTTTCTTCTTTTTCAATAAAAATCCCCTCATCAAGCCTGAGTGAGAGTCTGTGGGCCCTGCTGTAGTTAGATCTTAAATGTTCCCAACTCAGTGTAAATTGCTCTAATCATGAGTTTAGCTGAGAGCCATGGTTTGGGAGCTGAACATATATCTCAGGAAGTAGAGTGTTTGCTTGGAATGAACCAAGCCCTGGAAAAATACTACATAAACCTGCATAGTGGAATCCTGCACTTGGGAAGTAAAGGCAGTAGGGTCAGAAATTCAAGGGCACCCTCAACTGCACAATCAGTTCAGGACAGCCTGAGCTATATAAGAACAATCCCAATAACAATGAAAACAAAGACTCGCCCTCACCCTTTCCAAACCTGAGCTAAGCAGCATTTTCCCTAAACTCCCAGACATCAGACACAGACTCCCTCCCTGGGGAGAAAGCCTCTTGAGAAAACTCGGAGACCTGCAATGACAGGGAGAGCTCTGGATGGGCGTCAAGAAGCCAAGGTTCCAATATGAACCCGGGCAACCCTTGGCATATAAACATGTCAATCGGACAACCCTTGATGTGTAAACATGTCAATCTACCCTGTCTACATTTTTGTCATTAGCAGGGTAGACACAGCACTTTTCCCACATCAACGGTGGGGATGAAAGGATCTGTAGATAATTAATATTCATATTCTTGTTGCTGTAACTAAAACACCTGAAAGGATAATTTAAAAATAGGAAGGACTGGGAGCTGGGAATTTAGGCCTGGATTCCTCAGCTCAAAAARGAAAAACAAAAAGATAAAATTCAAAAAGAAAGGATTCATTTTGGCTCATGGTTTCAGAGATATCAACAAGTCCATCATGACAGAGAAGACATGGCAGAGTTGGGCAGTTAATATTATGACAGCCAAGAAGCAGATTAAAAGGAAGACGCAGGAGGGAGCCATGGTAAGATATAACTACCTGGGGTCACGTCCTTGGGGGCCTACTTCTTCAACAAGGCCTGTCCCCCGCTTTTCAGCCCCTCCCAGCAGTACTGTCACATTAGGAGTCTATCAAAGGGTTATGGCATTCATTATCTAGCCTCATGATCTAATCAGCCCAAGAAACACCCTCACAGACACACCCTTGTGCCTTACAAATCTCTAGGTGCTCCTCAATCCAATTAGGCCAGTGATCAAGATGAACCACTGGGGAGTTCTCTTCATCAAGTGGAATTTGTACTCTCTTGGGTCTTAATCAACAATAAAGACTTGGAAATCAGATAGCTTTGGGTTGGAATCCAGTTCCAACTACTTACCAGCTATGATACATGGGTCACTGTGACTCAGTTCTATCTGCCTAGATTTTCCTATATATCAAATAGGATAAGGAAGGGATAATAACAGCATTCCAGAGTCACTTGAAGAATTAAATGAACTATTTAAAGTACACAGCATAGTTTCTGGCTTAATGTAGTGTTCACAGACAGAACCTGCACATACCACAGTGTGCATGTGAGGGTCACAGGGTAGCCTGGGGTCAGTGAGGGTCAGAGGACAACCTTGGGGATCAGTCCTTACCTTCCATTTTGTCTGTTGCAGGTCTATTATTCTTCACCATTGTGTATGCCAGGCTAGCTGGTCAGCTGACTTCCCTGTGTCCTCCTGACTCAATCCCCCATCTCACTGTAGGGGTGCCTGGGGGTGCCTGGTTTTATGTAGGATCCTATCTCAAGTCCTCATGCCTACACTTGAACAGCAAGCACTTTACCCACTGTGCCATCTCCCCAGCCTCTCACAATACCTTTTCGCATGTGTTAACTGTTATCATTACCATTGTTGCCACTATGTCCTTGCTACCAGAGTGCTTTCAATATGGAATTACTTGAGAGAAATTTGTTAAATGCTGGATGGATGGAGGAAGGAAGGAAGGAAGGAAGGAAGGAAGGAAGGAAGGAAGGAAGGAAGGCTGAGAGAATGCTGTGAAGCCCTGATAGTCCCTGGGTTCTAGAATCCTTCTTCAATTGAGAACACAGACATTCTCCATTGGGAAAACAAAAAAGCCTTACAATTAAGTAAACTAAAAAATAACAAGGCAGGTCTGGCCCAATTGCTTAAGCCCAGCCATGCGTAAACCACTCAGAACACCTGGTGGAGACAGCAGGGATCCGRCCAAGTCAAAGTCACGAAACACGTTGGGCTTGCAGATCTGAAGCCTATAGAAGCTTTCTTCTCCCCAAGACCTAGATGCATGAACCGGAACATCAGCCTGTCTCCCGTGACGAGCCAGGTCTCAGGCTGTGAACAGAACACTGCCTTGTTCCATCTTGGTGATAGAAGGTGAGACATGAGCATCCCTGACTCCAGTGTACCCTCAGTGTGGGGAAACAGAGGACAGTGGCTGCTGAAGAAAGGCCTTGGGCAAGAGAGGCAGGTGAATGGAAATTTTGTTCAAATGAAATCAGCAAGATTGGAACAATCTGACTAAGCTGAAGGAGACAGCCATTTTTCTGCTCAAATAAGATGTTGTCACAGGAAATCCAAGCTGAGTTTTCAACAGAAATCCTAGATTCAACTGTTCCCATTAATATATCCTAATAGAGTGTATGTGGTGTGGTGGTGGTGGTGGTGTGTGTTGGGGGGGGTCCTCCTCAATCACTTTCTGTATTAGGTTTTGAGAMAGGGTCTCTCACTGAGCCTAGCACTCACCTATTGAGGAGACTGACTGCTCAGGGACTGGTGAGCCAGAACTCCGCTCTTCTATGCATCCTCCATGTGGGGGAGGGGGTAGAGGTATGTTGTTGAGGGTACAGGTGTGTATGTTGCACTGCCACACTCAGAGTTTTATTTAGGTGCTAAGGACCTGAACTCTGGACCTGATGTTCACACATCAGGCACTTAAACTGAGTCACCCAGCCTGGGTTTGTTATTGTTTTCTTTTCTTTTACTTATTTTTATTTGTTTTTTTTTTAATGGTTTTAGGTTTTGGAATTAAAATGTGATTGCATTGTTTCCCCCTTCCCTTTCCTGCCTCCAACACTCCACACAGGTACACACAAACACACACCTTTGCTAATTCTCAAATTTATGGCCTCTTTCTTTGTTGTTTTACACACACACACACACACACACACACTCCTAAATATGTAAATACAACCTGCTAGGCCCACGTATGTATGTATGTATGTATGTATGTATGTATGTATGTATGTATGTATGTATGTATCTGTAGATTTCAGAGGTATTTGGCATTGGATAACAAATGTAGGGTCTCTTCCCTCGGGAAGACCATTTCTCCCGCTTCCCAGATTCTGTAACTACCTAAAACTCTAAGATTGACGCTCCGGATAATTCTCCCTTCCTCATTAGCAAATCCTTTGTGTTGTCTGTGTTCAGGCCTTGTTTAGATGGCCTTGTTGATAAGACTTCATGGGTATAGACTCTGACATTTCTAGGAAATCAGTCTCACAGTAAACGTCCTGCTCCTCTGGCTCTTACAGTCTTTCYACCCTCTCTCTCACTGTGACCCTTGAGCCTGAATTGCAAGAGTTGTGTTGTAGACGTTTCTACCTAAACAATAAAATACATCTATAGATGATCATTGTGACTCCTGGGATCCAACAGATGAGAAATAGGGGTCSCAGATGTGGTGATCGAGTTCCAGGAAAGATATACCCAAACTCATGGAGTGAGTGGATTATCTCTGTCAAGACTAGACTCCTAGCTCTCCCTGACTCCCAGCCCAGTGGAATTTTCTGTCATAGCTCAATATGTAGACAATGGCAAGTAAGGTCCTTCATCTTCTCCAATCCAAAGCAGGCTCTTTCTTCTGGGATGTTCAGGAAGTCAATGAGATTCACTTTTTGTTCTCTAGTTTCAGAGATAATTCCAGCACCTGTAGCCCTGAAAATATGCATGTGGCCAGCCTGGTCAATTGGTTCCACCCCTTGGCTAGCTCAGTTATGAGCTCCTAATCCAGAATCATCCTATCAGAATTTGTGCCAGGATTTTTTTAAATTTTTATTCATGGTTATTAGTGTGTGTGTGTGTGCATATGTGTGAGTGTGTAGATGTGTGCATGTACCTGTGTGTGTGTATGTGTATGTAGCATGTGAGGTTGATTGTCAGAGGACTTTTCTGGACTCAGTTCTCTCCATGGGTTTTGAAAATATAATTTGGGTTGCCAAACGTGCCTGCGAGCACCCTTTCCCATTGAGCCATCTCATTAGCTGCAATTTTGTATTTATATTTATTCATTTAATTTGTGAGTTATGAAATTTGAGTGTAAAGGCACATGTGTGTCATGGCATGTATATAGAGATCAGATGGCAATTTTTTCAGGAGTCGGTTCTCTCCTTTCCACTCGACTTCCGGAGTCCAAACTCAGGTCATCAGGTTTGCTTGGCCAGCACTTTTACTTGCTGAGCCATCTTGCTAGGCCTGTCCTGAGATTTTTGACAGTGCTACTGGAAGGAGACTGCACTCTACTTCACAGTCACCAATCTGATAAAAATAAATAATTAAATAAAGGGCAGGACATTGATGGACCCTGATCATGCTGGGGGTCGAGGTGAAGAGGTGTCCCCCATGAAAATGATGCCAATCCAGTGAAGACCAAACTGAAAGACAGATCCAGCCAATGCAGGAGACAACTCCTGACCCCCCAGTGACATCACATGCTTTGTCTGTCTTTGTGCAGCTGCCACTGCTTAGTGGTGACTGTCATTGTGTCTTTTTATAATCAGATTCTGGCTGTATTAATGGTGCTCATTTACAACATGGCATATCACCTTCAAAGCACCTCTAGGAGTTAAATATGCCAAGGRCCTTTCCCCCATATTTTACAGATGAGATACCAGGGCTAGAGAGGAGCAGTCCTTTGTGGAAGGTCACACAGTTCTCCAACAGCAAGACAAGGACCATAAATCTGGTCTTATAACTCCAATGCAGCACCCTTTCTGCTACAGTATAACCTACAGGAAATATAGCCATTCCACCCTCTCCTCTCCCTCCTCTACTGAGGAGAAAAGTCTATCTCTCCTCTAACACTCAACAGGAAGATTTTACTGGGTATTTCTTCCTTCCATAATAAACTAGGTTTAGTACTGAACAGGAAGCTTTCTCCATGATGGCTAGCTTTCACAGAAGTAGAGGGTGTTGTGTAGGCTGCGGGGAGGTTAGGGGAGTCACCAACAGACTTAMTCAGATTTCTGTGAACTACAATAATTACTTGCAAAGCAAGATATCCCCATGGGTTCAAAAGAGGCACGAATGTTGAGGAGGTAACCAACAACTTTCTTATTGTAATTAAGTCCTGTGCCACGAGAGGAAACAAATGCCTATAACACTGCAAATCTGTCAAGAACCCATAGCTAGGGAGCTCTCAAGCTCCAGAGGTTAGCTTACTATTATTCTGTTAAATGAACAGTGTCCAACTTCTCTATAAATTCATATCTCTATACTCGTAGATAAGGGCAGCCTCAGGCCTCATCTGAACAGTTTCTCTGTACAAGGGATGGTAGTTAACAGAGAAACTCATAACTGGTCAAAGTACAGAGAACACATTTTCATTGCTTTCTCAACCACAACTGGGTCTACCCTAAGGCTCACAGAGCATTGTGGAAAAGGAGATGGAAAGATTGGAAGACCAGAGGCCAGGGAGGATGGAGTAAAATGACATCCTCTGGACACAATAGGACCTCTGCACTCATGTGTTCACAGCATCRGAGATGGCCTGCACAAGATCCAGCCAGCTGGCATTCTAACATGGAGGAGGAAGGATTCGCAAGTCCCCACCCCTAAGTGGGGAACCGTGAAGAGATGGTGGCCACTAGAAGATGAAGGAGCCATCTTTGTTAAGGGTATAACCCCTGACTGGTCAACCATGCTCCAGTAGAGGCCACATACCCAGGAGGACACGAAAAGAATGAATTGYACTCAAAAAGTTATATAAAAGTGCATGAAGCTGAAGGGATCTTGGAAGAATTAGAGTGAATAAATATGATCAAATACATTGTATAAAATTCKTAAAGGACTTACAAAAATATTTTTTGAGACTAGGAGCTRAGGCGATGTCTCAGTTGGTAAAGTGCCTGATGTACATGCATGGGCCTGGTCTCAAGCACTTACATCCTTAAACATGAGTTTTCCAGATTCCCTGTTCTCTGATTCTGTGTCTGCCCTCTGATCTCTCCATCAAACCCCTAATGACATCTTACTGTTTCCTTTGTTATTAACATGTAACATTTTAACATTTTAATATTTTGAGATGTGGTCTCACTAAGTAGCCCTGGGTGACCTAGAACTGAATTGACCAGGCTGGCCTCACTGGTCTGCCTGCCTTTGCCCCCCAAGTACTGGGATTAAAGGCATGCTCCACCACGCCTGGCTGACCTAACTCTTTACGTCTCCTCAGTTTCAACTACTCTGATGTTTCCTTAGCGTCCCATTGTATACCCACTTTATCTCATTGTGAATCCATGTTTTTAATTTCTAAGAGCTCTTTTGTTGGTGGTGTTTTCAAATGAGAAAAATATTCTGTTNCCTGGTCTCAAGCACTTACATCCTTAAACATGAGTTTTCCAGATTCCCTGTTCTCTGATTCTGTGTCTGCCCTCTGATCTCTCCATCAAACCCCTAATGACATCTTACTGTTTCCTTTGTTATTAACATGTAACATTTTAACATTTTAATATTTTGAGATGTGGTCTCACTAAGTAGCCCTGGGTGACCTAGAACTGAATTGACCAGGCTGGCCTCACTGGTCTGCCTGCCTTTGCCCCCCAAGTACTGGGATTAAAGGCATGCTCCACCACGCCTGGCTGACCTAACTCTTTACGTCTCCTCAGTTTCAACTACTCTGATGTTTCCTTAGCGTCCCATTGTATACCCACTTTATCTCATTGTGAATCCATGTTTTTAATTTCTAAGAGCTCTTTTGTTGGTGGTGTTTTCAAATGAGAAAAATATTCTGTTYTTATTTCACAGACATGATATCTTATTGTTCTTGGGGTTTTAACAATATCCGTTTTTTATATTATGTTTTAATCTATACACTGTACTTCTTCCAGTTTGTTTTCCCCTGCACAAATCCATGTGGTCCTGCTGGATATTTAACCGGAATGTCTTGGTGAGGCTAGTTCCACTTGAAAGCKTCATTGAAATACTCATTTAGGCTATCTGGACTATAGAAAGGAAGGTGTGTTTGTTCCCAAATGCCCACTTTCCTAYATTCCAGGGTATAAAAGGACGCCAGCCCACAAGGACATGCTGGGAGGTTTACTGAGTCACAAGAAATGAAAGCCAAGACAGGAAGTTACGTAACCACTATGGAGAAGTCAGAACCTAGAGGCCAGTTAGCTGGGACAAGTAGATTCTCGAGCTCAAGGTTGGGAAAAGGGACCAACTGAACTTTGACTTAATTTCAGCCACCCAGGGAGAGGCCAAGCCAMGCTGYAATGCCCAACCCTCCCCACTCACACCCAGCCTCTCACCTCTCTYGCTCCACTTGCTCTTTCTCCCTCGATCCTATTCCCACGAAAACTCCTCGGGTCTCGGCCCTTTTCCAATTAGGTACTTAATACAACTCAGATTCTTGTGCCACCACATAATAATTTACACAGAACACTTAATTAGCTTCTTAGATAAAAATAACATGTAATTTGTTTGGTAATTATATGTTTCCACAACTGCTGAAAGCGACTCATTACAGGAATTTGGTACACTGAGGATAGATTACCTTAATTCTATTTTCTGTTTACCCAATTATATCTGTCGGCCTCAGTTGTATTGTAAATCCCATTGAGCTGATGGAGGTGACTGTAGAGCCRTGGTTGTTTCAGATTTCATGCTTGGACTGTGTGTCCCTGCTGTTTGCTGGAGGCACTGGCTAACTGTGGAAATGAGGAAAGCATGAATACCGYAAGACTCACCATGCCAAGCGGAGAAGGAAGTGTGCGAACTCCTTGACCTGGTGTTTCAGTGGTATGAAAGTTTAAGTTCAGAGGGCATATGAATACAGTTTCCTTTTAAGCTTTTAATTAGACAATAGTAATTATATTGCATGAGAGAAAAATGCATGTAAGTATCATATCCAAATCATTATTGCTGAAGCAAATCTTGATGTGTTGAGGACTAGCTGATGTTAATAAATTACTTAAGTGTGGAGATAAAATTGTGTTTATAATCAGCACATAGAGTCCTTATCTTTGCAGATACTTACTGATATTTTACAATAAATCAYATGATCCCTGACATTCACAGTGATGTAATTAGGAGGATAAGGAAAGTGTTAGCAAGAGGAAATTATTTTGTTGCTGTTTTTTTGTTTTGGAGACAGTATCWCACTGTGTAGCCCTGGCTGTCCTGGGCTATGTAGATGTCCCTATGTAGATCAAGATGGCCTCAGAGTCACAGAGATCGGCCTGCCTCTGCCTACTGAGAGCTGGAATTAAAGGTGTGTGTCACACACTTGGCTTAGGAGAGACTATTTCTATGCTGGCTGGCATGGTCTTCTGCAGACAAGTACAGCTGCTGCAAGATCATGAGGGCAGAGACCCTGTCATGTCCAGAAGACAGTGTTTCTCTCCAGTCTTCCCTGACCTCTGACCCATCTTTGGTGATGTTCCCTGAGCCTCGAGTGGGGGGGGGGGTAACACGGATTTAGCATTTATGGCTGAGCATGCTATTGACATTTACTCTCTGCATTTTGGCCAGTCAAGGGTCTCTATTAACTGCACAAAAGTATTACTTTTCTAGTGATGACTGAAAGTTACACTAATCTACAGGTACAGAAGTGTATGTTTAGAAG
>BDUI01019352.1:19857-32178 GCA_002335545.1 Apodemus speciosus
AGGGAGGGAGGGAGGTTGAAAACCTTCTCTGCAAAAAGATGAAATCCAATCCCATTATATGACCAAGAATAAGGGAAACAGAGAGAAACTGAACTAATTCTGGGAGATATAAAAACTGGACACACATATCTTATGTATGATATTTTTCATTTATATCTATTCATTCCCGCAACACRGCCATGAGAAGGCTCTTCTTAACCCCCCCAAGAACTATGTTTAGTATGAGGAAAACTATGCAAATAAACAATAGCAAAACATTATAGTGTGTTATGAGCAAGGTACACAAGCAATGGAAAATGCCCCCTTACAGCTGCAGAAATCAATGAGGGTGACTTTTAAGCTGAGTTTTTAAGCAGCAGGACTCTGAGTACCTGGGGAAAGGCAGGAGTTTGGAGTTAAGGCAGCAGCTTATGCACAGGGATGGGAATGCTAARAGGAACCACAATAACTCAGCAAGCTAAAGTTTGCCAAGATGRTATGATGCTAAAGCAATGTTAGAGGATGAGAATAATACTTATAAAYTAGGTGGCTGATGGTTGTGGTTTGAATGTGGAATGTCCTTCAAAGTTTCGTGTGTCTAAACAGTTGGTCCAAGCAAGTGTCAACTGAAAAGGTTATGGGACCCTACCACAGTTGATCTCAACCTGTGGGTCGTGACCTCTCTAAGGGTGTCATATCAGATATCCTATATATCAGATATTTCCATTGAAATTCATAAACTAGCAAACTTACAGTTATGAAGTAGCAAAGAAAATAMTTTTTATAGTTGAGGGTCACCACAACATGTAGGCCTGTTGTGCAACATGAARAACTGTTTTAAAGGATCACAGCACTCAGAAGGTTGAAAATCATTGCCTTAGACAGAGGAACCTCCAAGAGGTGATGGGTCACTGAGGTGGGCCTTGAAGATTTGCAGTCTGGTCTCATTTTCTATTCACAGGATGCATKCTGAGCTCATATGCATTGCTAAGAGCCAGCCTCTGCTGCTGCCAAACCTTCCCCATCTCCTACCCTGTCTCCCCTGAAATGTAAACAAGAATAAAACCCTTCTCCTTTAAGTTGCTTGTGTTGGATTATGTTACCACTGCAACAGAAAGTTAACTATACAACCATTATGAAATTAGTATTCTGTTTTAGGAAATAGAAAGGAAGAAATGAAAGGAGAAAAAACCCAATAATGTGCATAACTTTATTTCATCTAAATATGTGTCTTTGGTTAGCCTTGGTTTTATATATTTGTTGAATGTGGTTGACAATAGAGGTCCACTTCAGCCCAAGGAAGGCAGAGTAGGAAATGAACCAAAGATGGGATTTCTTCAATGCTGGTGCCTTTGCCTTCTGCAGTACAGCTTCACATGAAGGAGCTATCTGGCCCACACACAAGCTGGCTTCTGTTTTCTGCCTGGATGTGGCCAGCCCACCACCATACAACCAAAGGAAAAGACAAAAAGAGACTCCATTCAAGGACCAGTGCATCGCTGGAAATATTGGAAAATGTAGCTGGGAATATGAGAGGCAGACCTGAGCCTTGACAACAGATAAAAAAGAGGCCAGCCCTTCTCTGCCAACACTGCTGGTCCTCAGCTGGGAACACCATTTTCAGTTGTTACAGATTCCCCTGATCACTCATCTTAATTTAATTTGACACTGGGTTCCATTGCCTTTCACAAGAGAGGTCTTGGGTGGCTGCAAACCAGCATGGCTAGGAAGAGATCATACTGAGCTCAGCGGGGAAGGGAAAGGAATTACAGTTTCCAACTTTCACAGCTTGTGTGCCTACAGAGACTGTGCTGCAACGTGCTCTTGAAATCATTTGGGTGGGCCTTGTTTCTGAGGAAATAAAGAGGCCCCAGAACCTCCCAAGTGACTGAAAGAATGATTTCCAGATAGTCAAGTGGAGTGGCCTTCTGGCTACATGCACTGAATGTGCTTGGCAGTCTTTCCATCTGGCTGGCCAGTATCCTGAGGTTAGCAAAGCAGAAAGCCAATCTTCGGGGAGCTAGAGGGCCTGTGCATGTGCCAGAATTTTTGACAAACTCTCAGTTAATTGTTTTCTGTGATTCTTCTCCTGAGACACAATCTGTGTGCACCAGGCACTGAGAACTATTCCCTCCCACAACCTCAAGTCTCAGGGGAAACTTCATAATTGTGCACACTTGGGCCAAGCATCTACCCCACAGGAAATAGATGGATCAGCCCCTGGGGATGAAAGAGAGATGCAGGGCATGAGAAAACAGAAAGCTCCTGAGTGAGAAAGGAGACAAATTCACATATGTGAAGCCAGAGAATATATATGTGTAGGAGAAACTTGGAGTTTCTTAAAAGTAAGGAAATGGTGGCCAGTAGAGGTCCCGGGTAAGCTAATGGGAAATCTGTATTGTTCTGTAACTGGTAAATAATTTAGTACTTGGAAATCTTAACATCCCAGGAAGGGATTCAATTTGGGATTAGTTATTGGAAATAGTGGCATGTGCAGTGACTTCCAAAACAGATTATGCATATGTAGAGATGAAACAGGGATCCAAAGTCTAAGATCTGTGTCCTTCACAAATGTTTTCTTCCCACTTTGAAGATGTTGCCCTTTTTGACTTGCAGAATTCTCTTGTTATATTTAGCTGTGCATCATTCATCAAATGTGCATAGTGGTACATTGTGTGGGCCACCTCTATAACCTGTTCTGGTTGAGTGGGAGAGGGTTGGAAGATGCAGTCTTCTGAATGAATGTAAAAGGGTCAGAATCGCATCTGTAACTTATTGGCATTGCTTTTGTAGAGCAAGAGACTGGAATGGCAAACATGCCCACGGCTATCATTGTTCACAGGTTGACATTGGTGAGCACAACTGCTTTTATTTCTTTTTGTCAAAATTGTGCAGTATAGAGGTCTACGCACTATAAACAAAATTTAATATTTCCCTTTCTACATAGCAATGAATTCATCTTTGTTATAAACACTGATGACCATAATATGCCAAACAAATTTCATAGGGACACCTCAATATGAGCTCTCATGAGAAAATAAGAGGTTGGAGATCATAAGGTCAAAGGTTCCTTCTCTTTGTGATCCACAATTTTCAAAGCTAACATAAATTATCTGAAAAGTATATATATATATATATATATATATATATATATATATATATATATATAGAGAGAGAGAGAGAGAGAGAGAGAGAGAGAGAGATGGAGAGAGAAACTGGAGTGTGGTCTGCTTAATGGGCTGCAAAATGACCAAGGATCTGGCTAAACAGATTTTAATGAAATACTGACTGAGATAATGGAGTAGGAAAAGACAATATCAAGACCAAACCCAAGACGACAACAAGAAAAACCCTGGGCGAACAGGAAAATGTCATTATGGAACATATGAGTCAGACAGAAAGTAGGACTGATAAATTATAAGTTTGTTTGTTTGATTTGGTTGCTTGTTTGTGAGACTAAGACAATAGAAGCAATGACTTAAAATAAAGAGAATAAAAATATCTGAGAAGAAGGGAGAAAGAAATTTGACTGCTGTTTTCTTTCTTTAAAAATGTTAAATAAATATAGTAATTATAATAACTTCTCTTGGGGGAAAAAAGGTAAGGTTTTAGTTCGTCTTGTTTTTGCTTTTGTTTCCTTTTGGTTTTAACAATGAAACAGCCAGGTCTCAAATAGAAATGTTGACCAGGAAGGTTCATTGGTTAAAAGCTCCTACAAAAGTTCTGGAACGAACACAGGATGTTTGTATTTAGAACACACGCCCTTTGTTCTTCAATAAGTGGTAGTAAAGCATTCTGGTATGCTTTGTTTGAAAAAATTAAAAACAATCTCAATGAAGCTCCTCTCAGACATGTGTCATGGCCTTATTCTTACTGAATTCTTCCACATTAACAAACCAAGTTGCTCTTCTTTTCATTCTTTTGGCCACAGGACAGATGGAATTCACCGACGACTCCACCACAGACGTTCTCAGATGGTGCTAATAAAAAGAACAAACCCAAACCAGAATTGGTGGTCCACACTGTGAGAGTTGCTAAACGTCATCACAAAGCAGTAATTATCCTGTAGCGTGCTTGGTGGCTCAGCATCCTGAAATGCAAATGTCAAGGGCATACAGTCTCTGCGATGCTGCTAATGGGAGCTCGTGTTTTGTGTTGGGTGGTCCTGTGTTCTGCCTGGTGGTCTTGTTTCTGCCTGCTATGACAGCGCTAATGATTTCATGTAAGCCCCCCCTCCCCATCCGACATAGTATTCACTTGTCTCCCTTTGGTAATTCACAGCCAGTCATAAAAGACAGACTACCCAGAAATGACACTGCAGTGTTCCAGACATGCTCTCTCTTGGTGGTGACAGTTCCAAATCAAGCTGGCTCAGAGCTTAAGTCAAAGCATTCTTCTATGTTCTGGTTCAAAATACAGTCTTAGATCTGGAAAATCAAAACTGGCCTCCGCTTGCCTCTTCCATCATTGCTTGTAATAAATATTCAACTGTTGGGCTTCAGCTGGCAATTTATGATAGATGACACAAAGATAGATCCAACTCTCTCTTTCCCAGATGCAAGAAACCCATCTTTTGGTTAAAAAGGAATTCACTAGCTTTTGCTAAGCAAAGGCAGATCATTTTACAGACTCTCTTGCCCACATTCATAGATTTATTTCTCTCTATGTCCCACAAAAACTAGCAAAGGAAGGTTTATTGCTATACAGGATAAGAATATAACTTCTGTTCAGAGAATCAAAGTGTCTCACATAATAAAAATTAATACAGGTTGACTCTCCCAGGTTTAACTCTAAATCCCATATGAGGGTGTTCTTCATAAGCTAAATATACAATGATTATATACTTACCTGATGATCAGATCAAGAATTTAACTTCAATAGAGCCCTGTGGGCCAAAGTGGATTTGACTTGAGGGAAATCAATGCTAGAGTTTCATTAAACTGCCTATCCCAAGGAGATTCTGCTATGTTGTCCAACTCCATCATTCACTGACCATATTGCTCTATTTGACCTTCTGTCTTAGAAATCTTAGGATTTCTATTGCTGTAATGAAATACCAATGATCAAAAGCAACACTTCCACATCAAAGCCGGAGCTGATGCAGAGGCCGTGGAGGTGTGCTGCTTACTGGCTTGTTCCATACGGTTGTCTAAACCTGCTTTCTTATAAGACCCAGGATCACCATTCCCGGGGGCCATATTGTGTATGTGTGTGGTCACCATGATGGACTGGGCCCTCCCATATCAATCACTAATTAAGAAAAACGCCCTATAGGCTTCCCTATAGCCTCATCCCATGGAGATTTTCTCAACTAAAATTCCTTCCTCTCAGATGACTCTAGTTATGTCAAGTTGGCATAAAAACTAGCCAGCATACCTTCTATCGTGGCGAAATTTTCATAATCATTTTACTAATGAAACCCAATGGAGTCCATATAACCTTTATAAAGCCAATGACATTTTGGCTCGTCATTCGGAGAGTTACTGTAACATTCATAAGAAGTACCTACTATAGAAACTGCCATGCCAGTCTACTGTACCTGTCTTACCTCATCAACATTTGTACATTTCTCCTTTAAGCTTTTCTTCAAAACAACTATCTAACATGTTTGCTTCATATACACTGCCTAGCACTGTCCTGGAGCAAGCACAGAGTCAATACATGCATTTAGCAAGGAACATATTAACCTTAAACTTGGGCTCACTGTAGGCAAAAGGTGATAAATTATAATACTCCATAATAGTTTATTTTCTTCAATGTCTTCCTGATTTAGGACATGGTTAGGTACAGAGAAGATACTCAATAGATTCTGATTGATGAGTCAGCTCTTACACACTCTGTTACTTTGAATGGAAATACAACTCAACTGAATTGCCACAAGTTCTAGACAAGGTATTGTTTTGTTCTTTTGGGTAACATTCACTATCAACATAGTCCCCTCTACTCTGGACCAAGAAGAATCCAATCCCAACTAGAAGGGATCAAAGTGTAGGAATTACATACCACTCCAACCATCCTATCTATAGGCCTTACTGGGACACGTGGTTTTACATCATGAAGGATTATTTAAAAATAGGACCAGAGTGTCTAGTATTTAGTGTTCCTGGTCTCCAACAATAAGCAATAAGGCGTGCTTTATTCCTTAACAACTGACAGAGCTCAATAACTATACAAAAAAGGAATATATGAAAGCCATTCTGATGATCTGCCCACACTTGCCCACAATACACAAGTGTTATAAATAGAACATATAACTATGCATGTAAAGATACATGAACCAATGTAGTGAGTATTGTGAGAGTATGATTTGCTATCTCCCCTTCTTAACTTACACTCTTTTATCACTGGGTAGGTCAAAGGAGGAGATCAACTGTAGAATCAGAGGCAAAGGCAAGGCATACAAAGTAAACCATTTTAAGAGAAGGAGAGTTAGAGTTTAATAGGCTAATAGATAATTAGAAACTTGGGATTCAGCATTTGTTCAACAAACTCATAACTAACGTCCCTGGGGAGTTAAGAACCATGAAGCATAGCTGTGTGAACAAACAAACTGCAGTTCTAGGAGGGAACACTCTCTATATAGAGTGTGTGAGGGCGAAAATGGCGAAACCAAAGCAACTAAGAGGATAAATGCACTAGAAGGCAGGCATGATCATGCTTGAAGGAATGGGGCAAACAATGTATTGTGGGAGCTTGGAGAAGGTAAACTGAAAGAGGCTTTAGGGAAAATCATATGAAAGATGAGATTTAAAGTCAGCCTAAAATAGAATTTAAAGAGCACCCCAGATGGAATTACTATAAGAAAGGCATAGACACGAGAAGTCAGTATCTGTCAAATGAGCTCCCAATCCTACTTTTGTTTAAAGTCCAAGGTATCAGTTGGAGAAAAGTGAGAAATGAGGCTTATAGAGGTTGATTTGGTAGAGTACAGGCAGCCTGTATTATTAAAGTACATTATCTGGACTCCAGTCAGCAGTCTTTGGGAGCTGCCTAAGATATGAGGATGGGAGATGAGTTTGCATGTCACTATGAATACTAGTAAACATCTTCAAAAAGAATATGACAGTTGGAATGTTGGGCTGCTTGTCTGAGTCCATTAAGGCTTCTGTAGTAAAACACCAAGGTGGCTTATAAAAATCAGAAATTTATTTCTAGCTAGACCAGAGGTCAAGGAGTCCAAGAGATTAGGTATGGTAAGAATTTTATTCCTGTATAATAGGTGATAACTGGGTTCTCCCATGGCAGAGGGGCAAGGAATTTAGGGACCTTTTTATAAGGACATTGACCCTTTTTGTAAAGGTCTTCCCTGACCAGTTCCAAAGTATTTATTACCTAATACTATCACTTTGGAGATGAAGGTATTAATTTGGAGAGGACACAAATGTCCAGACCACGGAAATTATATGGAATAGGATAAATGTCCTTTTAGTTAACTTGACAATGTGTTAGGTAAGACCATTGTGGGAAGGTTGTAGGAAGTGAGATCCAGGTATGGAATGATACTTGTAGCACTGTAGGGTCAGGTGCGGGGAAGTGGGGGGAGAAGACACAGCCAGTGATTCCAGGGCCACTGTGAATGACTAGTCATACATAGAATCCCATGGCAGAATAAGGAATATATAAGTGGAAGAAAATCAGGAAATTAAGAGACTCCAGGTCTGGAATTTTTCCAGTGAGGGAGGGTTACTCTGACAACAGACTTTAGATAAATGTAGCCGTGTGGTGTTTCCTCCATAGCTCTTCCAGATGTTCCTTCTAGGTCTCAAAGAGACTATGAGAAGCTCTGTTAGCCACATCAATAGAGAAGATAATAGTAATAGAATTAATATTCCCCTAATGGTGTGGACTCACTTCTCTGGATATTCTTCACAAATCACTCACCAGTCAGCCTGTATTTAATGGACAATTACTATTTGATAGGACATAGTCTATAAACTTAGAATATTTTGTAAATTGTTTTAAAAAATAAATGACTACGTTTTGAGATGTAGTAGATGAAAATAAACTATTCATGCAATGATTAGTCAAATGGTACAACATAGTTAAAGGCAATAAAGCCTCTAATATGGGTAAAATGGAACAGTCCTCTCATGGTACATGGTAAAGAGATTCTAGAAGCCTTTTTTATAAGGACATTACCGCTGTTCATAAAGGCCCTTCTTGACCACTTTCAAAGGCTCCATTTCCTATTATTATTGCTTTAAGAATTAAGATATTATTTTTGAGGTATAACTATCAAACTAATTATACAGTATAGTTGATGATAATAAATCCTCTCAGATAAGTAAAAATGTAATTAGTCAAGAGACTCACAAGAATGAGGTTGGGCTTGCAGCAATTTCCAACTCTGAAAATGAAGTCAAGGCAAGGCTTAGTTGAGGTTCAAAATTTGAAAAAGACCAAAAGAGAAACAAATTAGTGGTCTATGAGGATATTTGAGGGCAGAAGCCTCAGGTAGAAGATCTAGCTCATTAAGACAAGAATGGTCAAGAATATATCCAATAAAAAAAAGAAAAAAAAAAGACAAGAATGGTCTTGCTGTGTTCTAGAATAACAAAACTGAGACCTATGTGACCAGGGCAGTAAGTTAGAGAGAGAATTCAAGAAGACAAGACTGCTAAAAATATAAAAATAGCAGATTATTAAGGCTCTTTCGTTGCAAGGGTTAGCATTTTGAGTGGCTGATATATGAAGCTACTGGAGGAGTCTAGATCAAAAGTTGACGTGATCTTATTTGTATTTTAAAAGCATAGCTGTGGCTTCTGTGCTGAAAATAGAGTTTATAGAGCAAGGGTGGAATCAAGGAGACTACTTGGGAGGCAATTATAGTAATCCAAGTGAGGGGAAAGCATGTCTTGGCTCAAATGAACAGTCATAAAGATAGTGAGATGTTCTCTGATTCTAAAGACATTTGGAGAGTAGAGCCAACAGGATTTCATGTTGAATAAGATACAAAATGAAAAGAGTCAAGGATGACTCAATACTGTTAGTTCCAAGCAACCAGAAGGACAGGGACAATGAAAACAGAGGTGGGAAATATTACAGAGGGGCAGCTTTAGATTGTGATTATGAATTAAATGCTTTATATATTTTTATATTTATATATTATATATTTATGTTACATGAGCATTTGAAATTCAAGAGAAAAGGCTACACATAAATTTTGCAATGCAGCACATAATGACATTTTAAAATATGAGATGGAATATGCTCATTAAGACAATAAGTAGAGGAGAGTAGCTGGGTTTTTATGAGATTCATTTTATGAACTTAATTATACTAGAAGAAGAGGGGTCGCTATAGGGCTGTGTTGAGGCAACCAAGAAGGCAAGAGCTGAAAGACATTATTCTGTGAGAAGTAGCTCAGCTCTGAAAGGCAAATAGTCTGTTCTCTCTCACGTGTAGTTAGTTCCTAGTCTCTAACTGTAAAATATAAGTATCCAGGTGGGAGTAAAGAAAAGGAAAGGCCAGGAAACTAGAAAGAGACTTCTGTACCTGGAAAAACAAGGAGGCTCTAAGCAGGAGGGGCATGGGGAAGAGAGGCAATGATAAAGAGCAAGGTAAAGAGGGTGACTACTGCTTGGTGAAAGACCCAGGAAAGAGATTAGGGAGGGAGATGCATGGTATGCTAATGTACTAAAATGAAAGATGTGTAAAAACTATTAAATTAAGAAAATTTAATAAGAGTTTAAGAGTTAAAGAACGATGTTCTCAAAATAATAAATAAAAAAGTTAGAGTTAGTCAAATTTTGAAATTTATTCTTTTGAAAGATTTATTTATTTGTTTTAGGTAAGTACAAACCTACCAGAAGAGGGCATCAGATCCCATTACAGATGGTTGTGAGTCACCTTGTGGTTGCTGGGAATTAAACTCAGGACCTCTGAAAGAGCAGTCAGTGCTCTTAACCTGTGAGCCCTCTTTTCAGCCCAAAATGGATTGTTTTAGGGATTCAGTTGGAGTATTATTAGATCATGCGAAATTAAATGTGTTTGGAGGTATAGCTTTTGTAGGGTTTAGATTGTACAGAATGAATAAAATTCATTAAAATTAATTAAATTGAATTAATAAAATTCAATTTCAGATAAATTGAAACAAATACCCAAATTTTCAAAATATATTATTGAATAGGCTTTAAGATTTTATGATAAAATAAGCATAGGTTTTGTAGGGCATTTTTGCCAAATAAGTGTAGCTCTCACCCCTGATCAGAGAAACTTCTCTTTGCAGCAAAGGGAGCCCATYGCAGAAAACCACAACTGGACACATGTCGATATCAATGGATTATGGGTAGCACAGCCCCAACAGAAACATCTACATCACAGCTCCTGCAACTAGGGAAGATGAAGCTGAAAGGCTCCAAGAAGAATACCACCAGGAAGTCTGCTCTGAAATAGTCTTTCATATGAATAACTGCATCAATGAGATCTAAACAACACTACTAACAATAGACATGCAGATGCTAAAGGAAATGAGATCACACCCCTAGAACAACAATTAGAAGCAGCTGATGGCTGCCAAGAAAAGAGTCTGCCTCTATTAGCCCTAATTGTTTGTGCAATAAAAAACCATAAAACCATAAACAAACACACACACAACAACAACAAAACCAGACTCACAGGCTGTATTCATATATATTTGTGTGTATGTAATACATGTGTAGATATAAACACACACATACAACAACAACAATAATGACAACAACAATAACAAAACCAGACTCACAGGCTGTATTCATATATATTTGTGTGTGTATGCAATACATGTGTAGATACACACACATACACACACACATATATATATATACACATACATACATACACATATGTGGCATATATGGCTAGTTTTCAATTTGAGAGTGGACGTGACATAGAAGGAATTGGAGGGAGGGTTGTTTAAAGCTGTCCAGCGGCTGGTATGTCAATCCTAAGAAATAAATATATTTCATTTTTAAAATGTAAGAAATAGTAAATGCCTGTGTACTTTGAGGAAATTATCTAGATGCAACAGCTATACTACCAACAATGAGAAAAGAATTGCTAGAAGAACTGTTTGCTGAAGCAATAAATGCTTTCTTGCATGTATAAGAAAGGGAACCTGTATTCACTGCCAGTGAGAATGTAAACTAGTCTGAACAACTAAAAATAAATCCACCATATGACCCAGCTATACTTCTGAATATTAACCTAGATAGCACCAAGTCAAAATACCACTTGCCACAGTTGTTTATTATAGAACTATAATATCTAAGTTATACATCCAACCCAGGTGTCCAGCAGCAAAAGAACAGATAAAAATTTCATGCGCATCTGTGCATTCACACACACACACACACACACACACACACACACACACAGAGAGAGAGAGAGAGAGAGAGAGAGAGAGAGAGAAACATAAATCTTCTTTTTATAACTATATGTATAATTATATATATTAACAAAACTATGCTATTTTGTGGGAAATAAATACAACTAGAGATAGTAAATCATATTAAGAGACTTGCTAGGGAGCAGCCTGCTCTTGCTCTCTGTGAGATGCCCAGGGTGTAGGCAATGCTCTCCTGTACTTTATCCGTCTTGAGAACTTGCATCAGTTAAATGAGACAGGCAGAAAGATGTGCTTCTTTGGAAGGAGCAAGTGGGTGGAATCTGGCCTCAGTCACAGCTTCTAAAATAGACTTTTCCTGCTTTCTTCACAGTTACTTATTGCTACACAATAGTCAACTTGACCAGAAATACCACCAACTAGGTTTTCAGAAAAGAGAGAACTTGTCTTTAAGTGGAAGGAGATGAATTGCAAAGGAGCTTGAGAAGATACTGAGAAAAGGTCTAAGTTTGGAAACCCAGKCAGATGAAGATGTTTTTGTGGCTGTTGAAATTGAGAATAATTTAGCAAAACTCGGAGAATGAGATGGAGTATGTCTACAAGTGATTCTTCTTTTTGTGACTATATCTTCAAAACACAGTTCTCTCAATATTTCTTGCCACAGCACCCATTTTTTGGAAAGGTAAAATGCAGTACTTACCAAAGTACCAATAAAGGGGAAGGTGGCCAAGTGAAAGGTCAAGAAAGTTCGTGGCTCTTTTTTCTGGGTGCTTAACTGTGGGCCGGAAGACAGGGGAGATGAAGCAATCAGCACATGGAGCTTCGAGTGGAGGAAAACAGATCATCTTACTCTGTCGTTCAGTGAGATACCTGGAAGCCAGGAAATTTACAGAGACTTGCCCCCATTGCAACGGTGGAAGACTCTTAGCATAATGAGCCCACGGGAGTAGATTAATACACAAGATTTTTAAATTGGTTCCACATGTCCCATGAGTCAATACTAAAATAAGGACTGGAAC
>BDUI01019354.1:0-20439 GCA_002335545.1 Apodemus speciosus
GGGGGGTGGGGAGCCAGGAAAAGGGAAATGAAATGAAAGTAAAGAATATATCCAACTTTTAAAAAATGCATGAAACAGACTTAAAAAGAAGGAATTATACTTTGTTACATTGCTTTAGTTTCATTTCTAAAATATCCTGACCAAAGCAGTATAGGGCATGAAGGGGTTATTTTAGCTTACAATTCTAGTTTTCAATGCAAAATTTAAGAAAATTCTGGACAGAATGTGAAGCAGCTGTCACATTGCATATACAGTTAAGTGTAAGGAGAAATACATGGGCCCATGAAGTCGGCTTTCTCACTGCTTATGTTCAGCTAGCTTTCTTTTGCCACTATATAGTTCAAGGCCTGACCTGTGAAATGTTGTTGTTGATACTTAGGGGGAAGTCTTCCCACCTCAACCAACAATCAAAACAGTGACCCACAGATCTGCTCACAGGCAACCTGATCTAGATACGTCTTCATTATGACTTTTCAAAGAGACAGAACAAATGTAAAAGTTCAAGCATATGGTGGATTACACTGATGTGTTATTTTCTAAGTGTGACATGGCTGTTTTACTCAGTATCTCAGCAACTGTGGTTACCTACACAAGACCTGCACAAGATTAATCCAATATAAATTCTGGAATAGATGAGATAAACAATCTCCTGATCTTAATCCTAATGTAGAGCTTATGGCAGTTGATAGTTTTGGAGGCAGTAGAATCATTCTTTGTTGAAGTGTGACCACTGGAAGGTTTTCTACACTCCAGTGTGGTAGATAGTCCTCCAGATATGGACAAAACTATTCATACATGGAGGGTTTTAAAAAAAACATGGAGTTGGGAGGAGAACTGTTGAGCGTATGGTAAGAATTGTAGGAGGGCAATGGGAGATGGTAGATATGATCACATTTCATTATATAAATGTATCAAATCATCAAGAATAAGGAGAAATCTAAAATAACAAGAAATAAGCAGTGTCTCTCTTTCCACATGATTCTAGGTATAGCCAGGTTAGCCTCAAAATGTCAATATTATTGCTTCAGTTTTCAGAAAGGTGGGATTACATGCATATCCTACTTTCCCTTACAGAATAAACAGATAACATCCCATATCATTACAACTGAATGGTATAGATTGACTGATGTATTACGTAAACTTACTATTCATGTTTCTAGACATGGTATATAGTCCAAGATGGAGACCAAAAATGGAAGGGCTGGCTTCTGACAGAAGGCATTCCTTGGCAGAGGGAAAGAGAGGAAAAGAAGGGCTGAATTTGTACTTTTCTAAGAAGCCCATTTGTGAGATATCAAACTTACCTGCACATGAAATGATATTAATTGGTTTATGAAGGTGATTTGAAGGGAAGGGCACATGTGCACAAAATATGTGCACACGAATATACATGCACATACATGTGTGTACATGTGTGTATGAGTCTGTTAATTTAGTGTGCTAATTGTTCACTTCCTGCCAAGATAGTGGCAGACCACAGGGCTCTGTCTAACTGCGGGGCTCTCTGTAGATCAGGAGCTTCCCTGGTTGAACTGTGGGATCCAAGATGGTGGGGATCTCGGTTCGTCATTGTTCACTTCCCACCACTGCTGCATTACAGATTATATTTCCAACATACCTTATTGGAACAATTTCAAATTATACCAACATGGAACACTTCTTGTCTTGCTTTCTGTCTTAGTCTTGATTTTATAACTGTAATGAAACATCATAACCAAAAAGCAAATTAAGGAGGAAAGAGTTTATTTGGCAGACACTTGGATATCACTGTTCATCATTACAGGAAGTTAGGACAGGACACAAATAGGGTAGAAACCTGGAGGCAGGAGCTAATGCATAGGCCATAGAGCTATGCTGCTTTCTGCCTTGATCATTGTGGCTTGCTCAACCAGCTTTCTCATAGAACCTAAGACCACCAGCCCAGGGATGGCATCACCCTGAGTGGGTTGATCCCTCTCACATCAATAGCCAATTAAGAAAATATTTTACAAGTCTACCTACAACCCAATCTTATGGAAGCATTTTCTTAACTGAGGTTCATACTTCTCAGATGACTTTAGCTTGTGTTGAATTGACATAAAACAATCCAGCACAGCCTCTAATAAATCTTAAAGACTTCTGTCTTAGTTAGGGTTTTATTGCTTTGAAGAGACAACATGCCTACCACTACTCTTATAAAGAAAATAATTTAATTTGTTCTGGCTTACAGTTTCAGAGTTATAGACCATTAAATAGTACCTCATCTATCATAATCATTTAAAAGATAAGTTGATTTTTAGAAACACAACATCACCATCTAGTGCTCTGCCTTAATATTCTGAAATAATTATCCGGAAAATGAAAATGAAAGGTATTTGCCTAAATCTTGTTCAAACTGAATAGAACATATACATGCAGAACAAAATAGGTACAAATGTGTATAATTTTAATTTTTTTCAAATCTTATTTTTTTAAGATTTATTTATTTATYATATGTAAGTATAGCTGTCTTCAGACACCCCAGAAGAGGGCATCAGAGCTCATTATGGATGGTTGTGAGCCACTATAGGGTTGCTGGGATTTGAAGTCAGGACCTCCAGAAGAGCATTCAGTGCTCTTAACCACTGAGCCATCTCTCCAGTCCCTCAAATCTTATTTTTAATGGAGGTTCTCAAATGCTTTGCCATCCCTTGTAGTCTAATACCCACCAGAGGTAGTGGAAAAGAAAGGATATGGGAGAAGTGGACCTGTTTAGAAAGGTTCTTTGGAGCAACTCCAGTCTGTGTTGTCTGGAAATTGGTGGTTCACATCACAAGTTAGCAGCACAACTTGAGCCACTCACAAACACTTCAAGCATACACCGTCCAGTTCAGTAGAATTGGTTTAGCAACAGAGCTGACATGACCTAGCAGAAACAGCCATGCCTCAACTAGAGTCAGCAAAAGGGACCAGCAGGATCACCAGGAGATGTTCTTGGCTGTGCCTCTCTCAGGGAAGTAAAGATCAGCAAAGATGCAAGACCCGTAAGCATTGCATGGATAGCAGTACTAGCAAGCCAAGTTCAGTCTCCAACGCTTGGTAGAGTTCTATTTATACACTACAAACATTTTATGTCCTCCATGTGTCTTGCTTCAACATGTGTCTTGCCTCAGCATGTGGATCTTACCAGCAAGAGTCTGCAGAATCCCAACAAATGGAGCTCAACTATGCAATGTAAGGAGGACCAATACATGTGTGTTAGCAAAGAATCCTTCATCATGTGTCCTTTCATGTGCTTGCTTTAGCAGAACATCCTCTCTCCTGTGTCTGCTTCAGCTAAATGTTCCTTCATGAGTCTGCCTTAGCCTTTCACCTTTGTCCGCTTTAGCTGAATGTTCCTTCATTTGTTTGTACCTGCAAAACGACATCCAACTGACTTTTCAGAGAACCCTTCATATATGCATATAAAAGAAGGGCTTTCACCACACATTACATTCCCCTGGGGTGAACTTCATATCCCAGTAATTTTCAAGTTTTTATGGTTACATAATTAAATAGCACAGGAAGTTCATAAAGGCTTAAACATGTTAAATGTACTTAATGTGTTCCAACTGGAATTCTTCCTCATACTCTCTCTACAAATTAGTTATCCTGCCTGTAGTTCTGGCCAACTTGTAATAGAAATGGCAAATCAGAATTAGCAGACAATCTTATACCTCCCAATTTTTTCATAGCCAAAATTACACCTGCAAATAAAAGCAAAATTGGGGGCCCAAACTATATCAAAGGAAGAGCATCCAAAAACTTCAGTATGTGTTCCTTTTTATAACAGCTTACCAATATCTACTACTGAGTTGTCTGAATTCCCTCATTGGTTTCCTCTAGCCWCATTTCTGTATGTGATGTCATAGTTATAAAACAATAAGCCACTAGATACAAGCAGGAGTATGCAAGGCAGAGGTCCTTGAATGACAGAAGGAAGGAAGTGTAGAGACTGTACATTATGGACAAGGCCTACCTGAACTACTCACTGAAGTGTTCCTTTACTCCAAGCCCTTCACAAAAGAAAATAAGATGCTGCACATGGCCACTCAAGATAACTAGCTGATCACATTGAAAAGTATAGTGCTGGGAGGACCTGCTGATCCCAAATAAGCAGTCTATGAGGGCCACTGCTCCAGATGGTTTTATTATTCTCATGCCAACCAACAGTGTACTCTTCTAAGGAGCATGTCTACAGTCAAATAGAGGTTCTCATTGGGGAAAATAATACTGGGCTCTGCTTGGTTAAAAAATGTACATATCATACGTATAATGTCTAAAATATTATGGATACAGCCTATTTTTGCTTCAAAGATATGTTTTATACTCAGAAAGTTCTGCCACTAGAATAACATCCTTTATCTCCAAGAGCCTTTGCCCATAGGTTGCTAGATGTCTGCTATTAAGTCAGAGAACCCTGCATTGTGACAGCATGCTGACTTTGAATAAAGCCATCAAAGCATATTTTTACTCAGACCAGAAAAAATTAACTTATCAGTTTCACCAAACTCACACAATAGACTGAGAGTGCACTATTAACCCTGTGTTTTCTTGTTAGAGGGTTATTCAGTTAGTGCAAATTTGTGCAGCTTATGTTTTCTAAGACATGCTCTTATTAATAATATTTTGGCAACCATTAGCAATGCTTAGAGAGAGTCTAGTTTTTTCTATTGTTGTCATGAGAGGAGACATAGAGGCCTGAAGGTAGGCATGATGGTGGAGAAAGGGCTGAGAGTTCTACATCTTATTCCATGGTCACACTTACTTTGAGTGTATATGACTTAGAACCCTACCCCTCACTGATACACTTACTCCTACAAGGCCATTCCCACAAGGTCATACCTCTTAATAGTGCCACTCCCTATGGGCAGATTGGGGTCATTAAATTCAAACTTTTTTGTCCTTTTTCCTTGCCAATGTGTAAGGCCCTTCTCAGACACATATATAGTGAGACCAAATCTCTTTCTCAATGTTAGGGAAAGATGTTACAGAAAAAGAGAAAAATGAAATTGATTCTGTGGTACCATTTTAAGATTTGTGTTTTAAGAGCTTTTTGAGATGTGTTTGGTTTAGGGAGTAGGTAGTACAGTGAAAAGAAAAGAAGGGAGTGAAGCGTCTACTGTCCTATTGGTAAAGTGCTAAAGAAGGGTGGGATCTTGCAGAAAGAACCCACCTGAATCCTGAGACCATGGTGCCCAAAGTGGAGTGATGAAAGGAACAAAATAGCATCAGAATCATTTTATAGCCCATAAAATATAAGAAATATCGATGGTGACTTGCGATATAAATGTTTAAAGATGATTTGATAAGTTAATAAACAAAGAAGGAAGATTTTCTCAAATAGAACCAAAATTAAACAGCATAAAAGGTGGGACACAAAAACCCCAATTAGACAACTGCATCAATAATGGATTCTGAAGAATAGATTAACTAATAAACACTGATGTTCATGGACAGATATTTCAGGGAAAAGAGTGTTTATCTTTATGTAGCATCCACAACATAAGTATTTGTGCCAGTGATAAAAAGAGATATCATCAAACATTCCCTGAACTAAGTGGCCAAGAGCTTCCTAATAAATGATCATGCAGAAGAAAATTTTAAATAGGATGACATTAAATAAAAGACAATAAAAGGGTCTTTGGATACACAAAGCCATAAAATACAGGGGTCAAGTGCAGACATCAGAGAGAGAGAGAGAGAGAGAAAGGGGGGCACTAGCAGTATTGGGTCTTGAGGATGGTATATTCTTGAGCAAAAGCTTAAAAGTTGTCAAAATTAGGACAATGTAGTTAAACACTCATTGAATGTCCTTAGTTTTAATAACCTCACTGCAGTTAGCTATCAGCCAGAGTTAACTGAAAAGACGTGGTGAGCATATGCATGGAAGCTCTATTACTTGAACTTGTTCACAAAACTAAAATGAGTTCACCTAAAAAGCAAGCCAAAGCACTATAGCTGAGGTGGATTATCCCATGTTCACTCAAAGGTAATTACTGACTGTTCTTTTTAAAGCCTGGGTTTAAAATTTGTCTTCGAATAAAGTTTTACAATGAAAACCTATGTCTTCTGTACAGAGAGCTGCATTAAGAGACATGCTGACATGTGTAAGCACTTGCAATTTCCTCTTCAACTACCACACAGCTGCCACCACTATTTGCTCCATTTACCATATGCTCTGCTGTCTTTTGCTAATGTGGAATGTATTCTGAACTCCCTGCTTTATTGATCTTCTAATTTTACTGAATTAGGACTGAATTCAATTGTATGGCCTGCCCAGCAGAGAAGTGATGTTCTTTTTTCTACTGTTCAATTCCAAATAAGCAACCACAAACCAGAAATTTCTTTTCCATTAGCCAAGGCCATGCAAATGCAGTTCTTCGTCAGACAGTTAGGAATATCACTAGTTACGAATCAGACCTCTTTCCTTGCTGGTGGATTTCATATGTGTCTTTTTTTCACCATGGGAACTGACTTTGAGATGATTTCTGGGTAGAAACATCCTTGACCTAAGATTCTAACAAAAAGCCATGAAGTATGGGTGAGGAACAGGATGAGAGTCAAGTGTAATCTGAAGAGGCTTAAGTAGCCTGTGTGCAGATTTGACTTTTTCCATCATGTGACTGGACATAACAAAACTTTGCTGTCAAATTTCTCATCCCTGTTGTATGGTGAGAAAGCTGAGACCTTGAGAGGATAGTGTTTTCATAGGCTCAGAACAACAAAGAGGTTTTGATGAATCCAGGAAGAGGACTTTGGTCCAATCTTGAATTTTTCTAACACAATTTTTAGTTCCTTTCTTAAAGAAGCAAATTTGATACATCACAACATATCATTGGGGGACTCAAGGAGAGTATCCTTTCTAGTGGAAGCCATCTCCATTTATCAGCCCTTCTGCCATGCTCCTATCCACATCTTCTCAAGGGCAGTAGGCAGTGTATATCCATAGCTTGTTGAAGAGCTGAAAAGGAGACAAAAATTAAACAGAAATGATATTGACTCTTTTTCCTTTGCTATTTGCTAACATAACTCTCATATCAAAGATGAATTCATAAACCACATTTTCCTGCAATAAATTTATGTCCACCCTCATTAAGACTAGACCATCTATTTTTGAGGAAAAGCTCAAATTTGTGTGTGAATCAAGAAGGTGTGTGTGTGTGTGTGTGTGTGTGTGTGTGTGTGTGTGTGTGTGTGTGTGTGTGTAGAATTCATAAAGCTCAAACTTAAAACATAAAACCCAGCTAGGTCATAAAAACCTGCTGGAAAGGAGAGAATGTTGGTTCAGATCTTATTCTTGAGAGCTGAGGAACAAAGTTTTGTTCTCATAGTTTAAATGCTGCCAGGACTCTGTACAGGATCAGGCCTGTACTCTTCTTCTTTCCACAAAATGTGTTAACTCCTGAAGGTGAAAGTTTACTGAAGAACCATTTGAGCCATTCATGCTAGAGCTACTTTCTCTAAATTATATATATGTAACACTAACATGTAATGACTTAACTTATGATGGTTCAACTTTATGTGCTATAACAGCAATAAAGACATGATAAAAGCACACTTAGAATTCTGAGGTTTTTCCTAGCTTCTGTATCTAGTACAGTACTATTGTGAAGGGATACGGGCAACCAAGTGGAGGTATATAACAGGTTATTGTTTTAGAAATTATTTTACCTCAACTCAAGGTTTCTACTCTGCCTTTGACCATTTAGTTTCTGGATAAAACACACACACACACACACACACACACACACACACACTTTTATATTAACAATAATCCTTAAACAGCACTAGATCTGAGCACATGCCTACTCTCCATGTTGCTAGAATCTATTGATAATACCCTGAGTTATTATGTTTCATATGAGTTGCTCTTAATTCCAATTGACTAGCCTTTGGGGCCATGATATGATGGCTCACCTAATCCATGGCAGCCTCTTTTCCTCCTCCATTCACCTTCTTCCTCTCCTGTGGTATTGTTTCTCCCCAAGCCCGGGAAACCTATACCATACTTATGTCTCTTCTGCTAAGCTATTGGCTGTTGGCATCTTTATTTACCAATCAGAAACACGGTGGAGAAAATCACAGGACTAATGTGAAGACACCGGATCTTGGGGGATGCACATAGCATTACAATATACAGCAAGACAAAGCCTCAACAGGCTATCTTGTTTCACATAGCTTGGACTTGCAGTATTTTCTGTTCATGTTCAATTGGCCAAGATATAATTCCATCATAAATTGAGTAGTATCTGCGTTTGGGATATGCCAGACGTGGTAGCATACAAATTTAAATCCCAAAATTCAGGATGCAGAAGCTGAGGCAGAGGCAGAGGCAGAGGCAGAGGCAGAGGCAGAGACAGAGACAGAGACAGAGACAGAGACAGAGACAGAGACAGAGACAGAGAGGTCTCTGTGAGTTTGAGGCAAGTCTGGGCTATGTAACAAGTTCCATACAAACCAGTGCTACATAATGAGATCCTGTATCAAAACAAAACCAAGCAAAACAAAAAACAAAGAAAAGAAAAAAAGAAAGGAATAAAGAAATAGTGTATTTTGGCACTTACCTACATAGTTACCAATGCTACTGTGTGTGCACCTAAAAGAGTTGTGAATAGACAAATTTATTGCTTTTTCTTCATTCTTTATTTTTCATACTCCAGATTAGAAAAATGGTACTTATTAACTCATATTGCTGCTCTCCAGCCCAAGGCCAAAGAGTACATCTTGCATACATAATCCATGCTCTGCTGGAACTCACTGTAGATGTCTTTCAATTTGAAAGCACCAATGTGAGAAGATGTGAAGGAAAATAACTGCATTTTCTCTGGAATTTGATAGCATCATGTTCTCCATTGTCCTGTCAATCTTTGTTCATTCCTTACCTCAATTTTGAGCCAATTTCTTTATTCACAATAAAGATTCTGTGGGTTCTGGGATGACTACTAAAGATGTCTGTCTGAATGTATGTTTACTCTACAGATAATAGTCTGGTTATTTCATTTTTATTTGAAAATTTATATATAAATAAATATATACAACACAGAAGGAGGCCTGTATGGTTGTTTTTTTTTTTTTTTTTGATAGAACAAGAAAAATCCTTCCTCTTTGGTGTATTGATATGCAAACTCACAAACTGTTAAAGTTGGGACAGTTGCAGTGCTGTGCGACTTAAACTATGAAGTCAGTAAATGGAGGACTCTGACTGTGGAATGGTGGTATTCAACAATGAATTAAAGGGTAGAGGCTCCACCTCATTGTCTGGGATGAGAGTAGGTGGCATCTTTCTGGATAGCAATGTGACATTGCTAAGGACCCTTGAAATTGCAACTTTGTTGCTAAGCCACTTCTCTGAAGGAAATATTTAGTGAAATTATTCTACAAATGTAGAAAGGCTTGTCACAACACTTGGCATTAGAAGAGAAATGGGATGATGATGAATTCATAGTGAATCTGGATGCATGTTTGCTTCGCAGTAAGATATTAACCAGGCATTCAAGTCTTGTTTATAGTGTGGAATACATCAGTCATAATGGGTCAAGTGTGCAACCAGTGAGACTTTATACTGTTGCACCTTATTTTTGAGACACAGGAAATTTCAAGACAAATTCAAAGTCATGAAAACTTTAAACCAAATATAAGTATCACTCATATACTAAAAGAAATGATGCTCTTATTAAACATTAGTTTATGAATTATGTATTAATGTTTAAATTATATGCATGTATGTGTGTCTGTTTGTGTATAAGCATTGAAATACAAACAAACCCTCCTTCCATTTGCCATGTATATTACAAAGTATATTCTCAGACCACAATAGAATTAAAGTGGACAGTAACAAAAGAGCCAGAAATTCAACATAACCCGCATGGCATAAAAAATTTAAGTGAAATTTAAAATATTTTTAATGACATGAAAATAAAAATACAACTTGTTGAAATGTATGGGATTTAACAAAAGCAACAATGTAGAGGGAAAATTATTACAGATTAATATGTGCATTAGAAAAGATATCTGAAATTATCAAGTTATATTTTTATATCAGGAAACTGATAATACATAACAAAATCTAACAAGGAAAACACCACATTCTATAACTTCATGTCCACCATCTTGGGATCATTATGTGATCACCAGAGTACAGGTAGTCTTGTCCCTCTAGTTCTGATCTCTGTGACACACACAGCCTCCCTGTTGGGATGGCATACTCTATGTCCATAGCACTTCTTGGTAGATGTTCATCCTTGCAATTCAAGTGTGCCTTCACATCTTCACAAAATGGATGCTTCTTTGAATTCACCAATCCTACCACATAGCCTCTAGTCATAGTGCTCTCTGAAAATGTGGAGCAAAGATCCATGGCACACACACTGTAGCATCTTGCATGCCTTCCACACTAACACCCACATGGAAGCTTCTACCAACTCAAGGTACATTTTGTTTTCTGTGGACCACACTTGCAGCAGGCTGTGCCTGCTGGTGATGGAGAGTACCTTGTGGGTGGTTGCTTCCAAGAGCAGGAAACTCCTTCAAGATCCTAAACTTAGGCTCTATCTTTTAGAATAAATTTTCATTTTTCCAAATTGGAGTCCTCTACAGGTAAGATTTTACTTTCGTGACATAGTTCTTGTCCCAGAGCAGAGCAGATTTCACTTTAATGATATCAATCTTTTTAACAATTTAACATACTCTGTCATCTGTGCTATCCTTGTTCATATCTCTAAGCTTTTTCTAACACCCCTCTTTGCCAAACTTCATATTGTGTATTTTCTTAACTTTTTATTGTTTTCATCATGCACCCAAGTCCTCCTCATATTCCCATCCCCTCATATCCAACCTTCACCCTTACAACATCCCCCCAAGAAAACACACAAACAAATAAACAACAACAATAAAACAAAGCATAGAAAGTATCTCATAGTGAAATCTGTATTCACAGTGTGTCCCACAACTTATCTCTCTGTCCACACATCCCCACTTGCAACTGTTCACTGCAATGAGTCATTAGTCTAGTTCTACATCTCTGGATCCTCATTAGAACTCCTCCCAGTTAGCCTTTGGTGCCCTGTGTTCATGGAGATCCTACAGCTTTGAATCAACAGGATTGGCCTTTTCATGTGTCCCAACTGTTCACAGATGATATATCTTTTAGGGTGGGCTACAGAGAGAACTGGATCTGTGCTTGGGTGGTAACTGAGCTTGTCAGTGTATCTGCTCTCCCTTATTGACCCCACCATGGTTAGCTTTCTATCAGTGCTCCAGCTAGGTCCCAGAGAGCTGCCATCAGCAGCAAGCATGGTCAGCTCTCCCATTTTCATGTTCCTGCATCCAAGCCTCCAGTGCTAGTTCCACTGTGCTGCCCAGTCAAGGTGTGGGGCCTACCTTCCCAAGTATTATAACCTCCAAGAGGCTGGAGTTCTGGTACCTTCACCCTCATGGTTAACTCCACTGTAGTGGAGTCTGGGGTGTGGTTCAGTAGTAAAACTGATCTCTGCCAGTGGGGGAAAAACATAAAACCAAAACTGTAGGAAATGAATGTTCCAAAGATGGAATGTACAATCAGGTATAAGAATTAATTATAGAAAAATGAAGGGTTGGTCACTGAAATAAGGAAAACAGGAAGAAAATATACCACATCTTTTCCTTATATGTGTAAACTAAAATGTTGCCTTGAATGTAGAGTAATAGTAACTAGAGACTGAGATGAAGATAAAGAGGGCTGGATAATAGCAAAACACAGTTAAATAGAAGGAATGACTTCAAGTATTCTAGAGTATAGCGAGGAAACTTGTTTACAATAAGCTACAGTTACCATATGAATAACAGAAGACAGGTGATCAAAGGCTCAATGCTAAAAGTAATGATAGATACATGGAAGTGCTAATTTTCCAGATTTGACAAGGAGGCATCATATATGTGTTTTTAAATAGCACTTTGTAAGTTACAAATGCATATAATTATTTCACATTTTAAAAACTTAATGTTTATTTTCTATATTCTTGATTCTTGAAGAATATTTAATTGTGATGAAGAAGGGCCACTCTTTTAAGATTAGTTGACTTAGCTTTCACAATTTTAATTTTTAATTATTTCTTAAAACCTTGGGAACATAATATGTTTCACTCTTCACACATGATACAATGAGACCCTTACTCTTAGGTACCAACAAAAAACTTTTTCAGGACCATTAAAGACCCTACCATTCTGTACTCAATAATTATGAATAACAATAAGTGGTATTTTTATTTATGTTCCCCAAATTTTAAGAACTAAAATTGTATATGTTTATAGTATACTGTGATATTTATGCATAAATGTCCATAAAAAGGATTGGTTAACATAACTTATCACCTTATATAACCTTGCATGGGAGATAAGAACTTAAGATTTTTCTCTCAACAACTTGCTAATATGCACCACATTATTAACTATAGCTACCTTGATACAAATCAACCTCTATAACAGCTTCATTTTACTGTTGCAATGGTTTGAATAGGAATGGTCCCCATATGCTCAAATGTTTGAATACTTGGTATTCAGTTCATGGAATTGTTTAGGAAGGGTTAGGAGGTATAGCCTTGTTTGTGGAGGTGTGTCACTGGTAACAGGTTTCAAAGTTTCAAAAGACTAGCACAAGTGTGTTCTCTGCCTCCCACTTGTGAATCCAGATGTGAGGTCTCAGCTGCTGCTACCACAATGTCTCTGCTCTCCCATCCTTGACTCTACCTTTCTGAAACCATAAGCCAAATTAAATGATGTATTTTATAAATAGCCATTGAAATGGCACTTTCTCACAGCAATAGAAAAGTAACCAATACCCCTGTATTAAACTGTGATCAGGCTGTCCCAATATCTCTCCCTTACCATTAATTTCTGCTTCAACAATTAAGCATTGCATATGTGTAGGATCAAAATTTATGGGTATTTTTGCTTGTTTCAGTGCTCTAGGTTGGTTCTCGTTTGCTTTTTATTACTGTGGAACACTGAACAAGAGTCACTTTGGAAGGAAAGGGTATATTTTATCTTATATGTCTGGGTAACACTACTTCACTGAGGCAATCCATGGCAGGAGCTGAAGGCTAGAATCAGGAACCAAAGCAGGAGCTATAGAGAGTACTGTGCACTGGCTTGCTCCTTGTGGCTCACAGATAAACCATCAGACCAATCTAATGGAGGTAATTTCTCAGTTGAGATTCCCTCTTTGGGAATATCTCTAACTTGTGCTTAACTAGCCAACATAAAGTAATCCTTGTCATAAATATCAATATTTTCTTTGATGTTTAATGTCAGACATTAGCCTAATATGTATTTTCTCTATCAATTTGTCTATAAGAGATACTTCAGTTGGCTTCATGATGTGGCTATGCTAATAATGGTGCAATAGATATGGGCTATACATGTGTCCTCTACATGCTGATTTAGTTTCCTTTGGATAGATACACAGAGAAAGGATAGATAGATGCTATAAGTATAGAACCTCTCTTTTTCTCTTGAAAATAAAAGCATATTTTAATACAGGAGCTACATGAAAATAATTATAAGTCTGATGATAAAAATAAAAAAGCATAAAATAAGAATATAGTCTATGCTTTGAGAAACCCCAAAACAGAAAGATTTGTTATAATTAAGAAGACAGCTCTTTTCCTTCCCAATATGGTTCTAATATGATGCAATCTCAGCCAAAATCCAATAACAAAATCATTGGCTTTCAGCTTTAAAAAGACAAATATTTATAATAGCTAGATCTGGAATGATATTTAGGGACAAAGTCGAAGCTCTGAAACAATTGTTCTGTAAAGCTGCAGCAGTTAAAGCAGTGAGCTGCCAGTGAGCTAGAACAGGTAGACAGATGAAACATTGCAGATCTCAGGAATAGGCTCTCTTAAATAGAGTCTACTGATCTATGAAGAAGCAGTAAATGAAACAGCATGAATAAGTCTTTTCAGCAAATATTGAGAATATAATTGGGCATTCACATACACATAATAAGTAAATCAAGATACAAACTTGGGAAAAATGGTTCAGTAATCTGAGCACGGAATGAAGCCCTTTAAAGATTGTAGACACTTCACAGGAAATGACCAAGATGACTGCGCTCAAGACAGTACAGCGCCAAAGCACAATCCAGACAGTAAATACTGACTAAGCAGACTTCATTAGAATTTATTTATTTGTTCTGAAAATGACATTGCTAATAAAATAAATAGATGACATGCAGAGAAGACATATTTTCAAAACATACATCTGGCCATGGATTATAATAGAAAATACAGGGCGGTGGTGGCGCACGCCTTTACTCCCAGCACTCGGGAGGCAGAGGCAGGCAGATTTCTGAGTTCAAGGCCAGCCTGGTCTACAAAGTGAGTTCCAGGACAGCCAGGGCTACACAGAGAAACCCTGTCTCGAAAAACGAAAATACAGAAAAAATTAAAATCAACAATAAGAAAATAACAAGTAGAAGAAAGATCAGGAAAGACTTGGAAGAGAAAATAAACAGTTACAATTATCATATGTAAAACACTCAGCTTCACAGTAATTAAGAACCTACAAGTGAACATGATGTGATGATGATGACAATAATGATGATGACATCTATCAATTAGAAGATGAAAATCCAAATGCTATAAGGCCATGAAGCGACCATTTATGTCACAATAGGAAATATCAAATACCCCAGCCTGTTAGAAGATGGTTCAGTTTTTTTACTCTCTTTATCCTACTCATCCAAAACACATGTTCCCTTGTACTTACTCCAATGAGTTGAAAACTTACAGCCACACAAAATATTCCACAGGAATATTTATAGTACCTTTATTTAAAGTTCCTGTCTTAGTTGCTGTTCCATTACTGTGAAGAGACAGTGTGGCCAAGGCAACTTATTAAAAAAAAAGCATTTAATTATAGTTTCAGAAAGTGATATCATGATCATCATGGGTGGAAGCACAGTAGCGGTCAAATAGGAAGGCTGGCATGATATTAGAGTACTAGCTGAGAGATGACATCTGAACTGACCTGTAAGTTGCAGGCAAAGACAAAGGGATACTGGGCCTGGCATGGGCTTTTGAAACATCGAAGACCACCTCTAGTGACACACCTTTCTTAGCAAGGCCACACACATTCTACCAGGTCATTGCTTCTAATGTGTCACAAAGAATTCCACTAACTGGGGACGAAGGCTTCAAACATATGGGCTTATATAGTAGTCATAATTGGTCAAATCACCACAATTGCCAAACAAAATGGCATTCAGTTGGTGAATGGAACAACAAAATATAATAGTGAATAAAATTCACATTATGCAATAATGAAACATGTGAGTGATAAAGCCATAGAATATGTATAAAAAATTTAGACACATATTTCCAAATGAAGAATCTAATCTGAAGAAGGTTACATATTATATAGTCTTATAACATTCTGAAAATGGTGATAATAAAAGAACCACAGAAAGACCCATGTTTTCCCAGAAATGAGAGCTAGAGAAGAGACAGGAAGGGATAAGCAATTAAATGTAGAAATTGTTTTTTATGAAGATAACATTATTCTTTGTATACTGTATCCATGGGTATACAATACTGTAGAATATAAAACATAAAACAGAAATATTAAAGTGGGGTCTTTCATTAAGATCATATACTTTTATTGCTTCATTAGCTATAACAAAGAAATCTCACCAACATGAGATAACCAAAGAAATGTGAGGGTTGAAATGGAGCCTATGGGAAATTTTTATATATTGGGTTCAGGTTTTATAAATCTAAAGTTGCCCTAAATATAGCTTACTTATTATAAACCAATGAAGTCATACCTTTATAGTAATAAAAACAAAACATGAGAGAATTATTTTAATCAGAGTTTCTATAGCTATGATACTATACCATGGATACAAACAAGATGGGGAGGAAATGCACATTACAGTCAGTTATCATTATCAAAAGAATTCAGAACAGAAACTCAAACAGGCAGAAACGTGGAAGCAGGAGCTGATGCAGATGCCATGACAGAATGATGCTTACTGGGTTGCTCTCCATGGCTTACATATTCTACTTTATAATACAACCTAGGATCACCAGATCAGGCATGGCACCACTCCTTGTGAGGTAAGCATTCCACATTAATTGCCAATAAAAAATAATTGCCCTGAAGTATTGTCTCAAGGCCAATCCCATAAAGGCATATTTTGATTAAAATTTCTTCTTTCCAGACGAGCCTATTTTATTTCAAGTTGACACAAAAGTGACTTATCACATTTCAAGTGATTCAAAAAGAGTAAGTAATTTCTCCACAGAGTGACAGGCAGGTAATTGTCTTGGCAGCCCCATTTTTCAAGTGAAGTTGGGAAACTACAATAAAATATACTGTCTCCATCTGTCACATGATTTTTAAGTGAGGTGCATGCTGGAGTCCAATTCCTGAAGGGTTATAAGTCATAGGAGGGATGTGTGAAGCTGACAAAATGAGGAGTCTGACCACTTGTCTTTCAAACAGATGGTCCTGAATAGCACGAGCCATCTTTATACAAATTTTAAGGTATTTAAGTATGAGCAATTTCAATTTATTTCTCTTTAATCATTTTCTAAGAACCACTAACATTTATCCATTTCAGTTTCTTTTTCTCTTCTCCACATGATGATTAACCCCATAAATAAGTATTAACATCCCTTCATTTCTAAGCATGGATTTTACATTGCAAGACAAGTAATTATATCTAGCCAGGCACACTTTATTGTGTACAGCAAACAACATAATATTTTTATATGGTTTTTTTTCAGTTAGCAGAGAGTATAATGTACTACCTAGAATACTATTTTTAGGTATAAGTCTAATTTCTTTGGCCTCTATATATGTTTTGTCTGAGCAGAAGTTGTGGTCCTATTCTTCATATATTCTAAGAATGATAATGATTAGTGTATAGCTCTTACCTGTTAGGACTATAAGTCAGAAAGCACTGCACAGAGACCACCCTTCACAGATGCAGTTGGGAAGAACGTTTTTATTTCATGAAAGCAAGAAGCTTAGCTGCAGGGGTCAGCCACTTACCAAATAGTGAGGACCCCATACATAGGCAGGTAGGTCTTGTCATAGGGAACTAGAGGAAACTTAGCAAGGTTTAGGTAATCTCATTGGTGTTTTCTGGGAATGTTATATGGGTTGGTTTCTGATTGACTTGTGTCCAATTATTCAGTGGATGAAGTACTCTATCTGAATACATTAATTTTCTGATGTTATTAGTTAGGACCACATCTAGGGTTTTAAAAATATCTACCCTCATCAGCTCTGTAGCCACACCCATCATAAGAGATCTGATAAGGCCCACAGCACCATCAGGATCACCCCACTCGAAGGACACTTTTGTGATATGTGCCCAGGAGAAATGACCTATGCCCAGTAGTTGTAGCTCACAGATAGTTCCCAATGCCATGAGACCTCACATTTTAAAAATAGTTCTGTCTGCTCTTGTGTCTAATAGGCATTTAATGGTTTTACCCCTGGTTTCTATGTTGAGTTTGGAGTGTAAGCCTTTCCAAAACATTAGTGATCCACAAAATTGTAGGGTTTTTCCCTTTTATTGTATGGACTGATGCATAGTTGCTTGTATTCTAATGCTAATTAGATCTCCCAAACAGTTTTCAGGAGAGAGGTCTGCAAGTAGGTTTTGGGAACCTGCCCTCCTCAGTTAATTCTGATTGGTAAGTAAAGATGCCAGCAACCAATAGCTGGTAGGAGAGGCAGAGGCAGGATTTAGGATTCCTTGGCATGGGGCACTGAGAAATGAGAAAAGAAGGGAGGAACATACAATGCCTTTGGTGTGCTCAGGAGAGAAAGCAGAGCCTCTGTGCAAAGGACTGGAGAACATGGCCCAGAGCTCTGCTCAATAGGGTCTAGGGCAGCCAAGATGGAACATTGAAATTCGAGAGTAGTTATCAGTGGGAGGTAGATTCTAATAGCTTGGAGGTTAGGCAATTTCTCAGCTATTTTCTGCATAAAATATATTAAAATATAAAGGCTGTCTGTGTCTTTCATTTGAGAACATAAACCATTGAGGCAGAAAGCAACTCCATGCTGGGATTTATTATTTTTTCACATTTTTATTAGATATTTGCTTTATTTACATTTCAAATGGTATCCCCTTTCCGAGTTACCCCTCTGAAAATCCCCTATCCCATCCCCCCTCACCCTGCTCATCCTCCACCCTCCCCAATTTCCTGCAACCAAGTAGGTCCTTATGCTGCTTCTCTTTCTGCTCTACTTTTAGGATGTACACCTTTCACAATACCAGACAAGAAAACACAAGAAGGGTAAAAAGGGACCTGCCTACCAGAGCAGATAGCCACAGCTACAACATCACAGCCTCTCCCTCACCACCTAGGCAGAAAAAGCCCACCAAGACAATAAATAAGACCTTGCTGCTAAGAATTTGAAAAAAAAAAACTTAGCTGAAATGCTTAACCCAAAAATTTTCCATGATACTTTACTTAAACATTTATCTTTCTCCCAAGCATGCATGCTTTCTAAACGATTTGTTTAAAATTTCTTTTAAAGTTCAAAAGTCATACTTAATCTACTCCCACAGTTCAAACCAACTATGCTGATAACCATTATTTAATCCTCAATTAACAATCAGTTTCCTTTTACAGACAAGCTGTTATTGCCTATCACAGATACATAAGTAAGATGGTATTTTCTTCCTCAGCCATCCAAAGCAGATAAATCCTCCACTCTTCCCTCTGCTTTCCTTAGTATACCACAGGTAACTCCTGACTTAAAGTCAATGACTAAAATCTTCAAACACCGTTGCTTTTTTCTAGGACCATAACAACAGAGTATGATGCACTCCAAAGCAAACTATTACAAGCTTAACATACATTACCCCCCACGTGCAGACATCCCCCAGCTGTGGTTCTGCTCTCATGTTGTGATTACTCTACAGGTTTATCACTACAAAAGGAAAAAAGACATTGCTGCTGACACAGACCACATAGAGACCCAGATGGAGTCTGACCCACCATCTCCTTGAACTTGCCTGACACATCATCTGACTGAAAACTTTTGAGGCAAACAGCTGCCAAGACCCACAGCTGACAGCTGAGACCTACAGATGTCCAGCAACAGAGGAACTCTCTTGCCTGAACCTAATGGCTACCAAATTTGGGGAAACTTACATGATGTCTATGTAAAAGTGATATTAATACCCTCACAAACTCTACAATCCACTGAGCTATTAGTTGGTTGAACAATCACTTGTCTTGCTAGCCCCTACCACTTGTTACCCCTCTGGCTTAATTGAGTTACCCTTCTATCTAAAGTGGTGCTACCCTTCTTGCTTATGTTGTGTTTTATTTTGATGTTTATACCCCACTCCTTTACTGTATGCAAAGACTGCATCCCACACTAACCCTAACCCTTACTCTATCCCTAACCTTAAACCAAACTCTATCCATTACGTTTAAACTACCCCTAACCCCTAGCACTAACACTAACTTGTTCTTGCTCATACGTGAACCCTTACCTTTGCCCTAACCCTAACCCTTTTCCTTACATATACCTTTACCCTAACTCCAACATTTCCTGAAAACCAAAACATTACACTTAAATATAACCCTTACTCATACTGTAATCTTTATAATTGTTATACTAATCCTAACTTTCACCCTTCTCTTATTCTTGCCTTCACCCTGACCCTACACTCACCTTAACCTTAAACCTTACGCTTACCCTAATACTAACCCTAACATAAACACTAATCCTTACCATTATGCTTACCCTTACCCTAAACTTAAGCCTGATCCTGTCTCTAACACTACACTTAACCCCGCCCTTATCCTAACCATAACCTAAACCTAACCCTAAACCTTACTGTTAGCTGTAGCCTAACTCTTCCTCTAGCCTTTAATCTAAACCTAAGCCTAACCCTAACGCTTTAACCTAATGCCTATACTTACTGTAACACTTAACCTTCCCATAAACTTACCCCTAACACTAAATATAACCCATTTCTTTATTCTTACCATTACCTTAACCCTAACACTAACTCTAACATTGGCCCTAACCCTTACTGTATTTGTTAGAATATTCTTGGCCTAGGAAGTGGCAAAATTAGGAGGTGTGACCTTGTTAGAATGGGTGTGTCCTTGTTGGAGTAAGTGTGTCACTGTCAGGGTGAGCAATGCAACCTCCTTTCTAACCATATGAGAGCCAGTCTTTTTCTGTTGACTTTTGGAAAAAGTTGTAAAACTTTTCCTTCTTCAGAGCTATGCCTGCTTGGATGCTGCCATGCTTCCTGCCTTGAGGATAATGGACTGAACCTCTGAAACTCTAGGCCAGCCTTAATTAAATGTTGTCCTTTATGAGTGAAGTAACCCAGTCTCAAAAGAATACCCAAGGCATGCACTCACTGATAAGTGGATATTAACCTAGAATCTTGGAACACCAAAGACACAA
>BDUI01019354.1:22989-34743 GCA_002335545.1 Apodemus speciosus
CCCTAGCCCTAGCCCTAGCCCTAGCCCTAGCCCTAGCCCTAGCCCTAGCCCTAGCCCTAGCCCTAGCCCTAGCCCTAGCCCTAACCCTAACCCTAGCCCTAATCCTTACCATTGCCCTTTCTCTTACTCCTACCCTAAAAACAATGCTAACCCTAATACTTAACATTACCTGTACTCTAAATCTAATCCTTAGGTTTAGGGATTGGTTTAGGTTTATGTTTAAGGTAAGGGTAAGGGTTATGGTTAGGATTAGGATTCAGGTTAGGGTTAAGATTAGAATTAGGTTTAAAATTATAGTAACATTATGGGCAAGCATAATGTTAATGGTAGTGTAAGAGTTAGGGTTAGGGTAAGTTTAAGCATATGTACTACAGGCATGGTAAGGCCAGATTTTATGTGAAGGTTAGGACTAGAGTATGTATAAGGGAAAGGCTTAGGGTTAGGGTTAGGGTTAGGTTATATGTAAGAGTGTTAGGGTAAGAATTAGGGTAGCTTTGGGGTTAGTGTTTGAATACGTGTTAGATTTAGGTTTAGTGTTAGGGTTTGAATTAGGGTTAGGGTTAGGCTTAGAGTAAGGGAAAGGGTTCTGGTTAGGGTTAGAGTTAAAGACGCCTTATGGTAAGAATAAAGGTCAGGGAAATGTTTAGGGTTAGTGTTAGGTTTAGGTTAAGGATAAGGGCTAGTGGTAGGTTTAGAAATAGAATTAGAGTTAGGTTTAGAGTTAGGGTAAGGGTAAAATTAAAAATTAGGGTTAGTGTTAGTTTTAGGGTTATGGTTACAATTAGGATTAGTAGAAGTTTTAAGGAATCATTTAGGTTTAGGGTTAAGGCTAGGGTAAGGGTAAGGACTAGTTTTAGAGTTAGGTTATGGTTAAGGTTAAATTATGGTAAGGTAAGGATACAGGTTACAGTTATGTTTCGTATTCAGGATAGTGTTAGGGCTTGTGTTAGGTTAAGTGTTATGGGTGGTATTAGGTTTAGGGTTGTGGTAAGGAAAGGTTTAGGGCTAGGGTTAGGGCAACAGTAAGGGTAAGAATAGGGGTAAGGTTTAGAGTTAGGCCTAGGATTTAGAATAATGTTAGGTTAAAGTTAAGTCTTAGTTTTAGTGTTAGGGTGAGTGTAGGGGTAAGGGTAGGGTTTAGGTATATGGTTAAGGATGCAGTTAGGGTAAAGTTAAGGTTTAAGGTTAAATTAGGGTTACAGTTAAGAAAATAATTAGGGCAAAGGTTAGAGTTGGTATTATGTKTAGGGTTAGGGTTAGGGTAATAGTAAGGGTAAATGTAGGGGACAGGTTTAGGTTTAGGGTTAGGCTAAGGCAAAAGCAATGGTAAGGGTAATGGTAAGGTTTAGTGATAGGGTTAGGGTAAGTGTAAGTGTTAAGAATAGGTTGGGGTTAAATACAGGTTTACTGTAAGGGTTAAGTTTAGGCTTAGGGTTAGTGTTAGTGTTAAGGATAGGTAGGATAAGTATTAAGAGTGGGGTTCATGTTAGACTTAGCATAAATATGAGGGTAATAGGGTTAGGGCTAGAATTAGGTTTAGGTAAGTGTAAGGTAAGGATAAGTGTTAGGGTTAAGGTTAGGGGTTTGATTATGTTAATATAAGTTTGATGGTTAGGCGAGGTTAGTGTTAGTGTCAGGGCAGAGTTCATCTTAATGTTGGAGATGGGGTTGGTGTTGGAGTTGGAGTTAGGGTTAGCGTTCTGATAAGGGTAAGGGTAAGAGTAGGGATATAACTGAGGTTTGTCTAGTGGATTATCCCCGTACTGCTTATATTCTAATGCTAATACTGGTTCCTCAAGTTGTGGTTGTTCCTAGGAGCAGACCATCACATGCACAAGTAATCCCACATGAATCTTCTCCCTATTCATTTTAAAGATGTATTTATTTTATTTATGTAACTATATTGTAGCTGTCTTCAGACACACCAGAAGAGAGCATTGGATCCTATTATAGATGGTTGTGAGCCACCATGTGACGGCTGGGAATTGAACTCAAGACCTTTGAAAGAGCAGTCAGTGCTCTTAATCGATGAGCCATCTCTCCAGCCCCCTTGTCTCCCAATTTTAACTAGTCAATCAAAGGCTAGAGCCTRTGTTTGGGCAGTAGAGGGGAAGAGGTGGGCCTGGAGGCTGGAGAGGAGGTGGAAGGTAGAAAGGGAGAGGGAGAAAGAGTACAGAGATGGAGGAAGCTGCATGAACCAGAACAGTGAGGTTAGGAGAAACAGCAAGGAGTGAGAGATGGGGACTTCATTATCAAGGAATGGGTTAAAAATAGTCCTAGATCTGCCATATCTAGACATATGGCTTATGATTAAATTATCTGGATACTTTGTCTTTTATATSGGCTTATTAAGAGTGTAATATCCAGCAACTTATGTCAGGCTTAGAACTGAACTAACCTGTGATGAAAGTCCATTCCACCTCCCCTAATATAAACAGCAAAGTTTGCACTCTAAAACTTCATCAGGATGGAAATCAAAGCTAAGTGGGTCTCAGGAGTTTACAGAGAGCTAACTAAGAGATTCTCTGCTGCAAGGCTGCATGCAACCAGAGGCAGCACCCCAGTCCTGAGCTGAGACATAAGATTGTGCAAGTGCCAAAACACAGTCAGGGATTCCTGCAACTGAGAGAAAGACTACGGACCTTTGGGAATGGCTGTCTGAGACACAGTCCTCAATGCAGCAACAGCTGGAAAAAAAATGACAGCTAACTTTCCAAAGCCTTTTCAGAGGCACAGCAGGCTGATCTGGGCATCCTGACCCAAGCCAGCTTTCCCATGCTCTTTTTCTCATTTCCCAACATTTAAACAGGACAGCCAAATCCACTCTCCAGAATGCATGCACTGTAGAATGTCCAAGATCAGTGCATCCACTGCAAGCTGCAGCCCAGAAAAAAGACAGCTAAGGTTCTGAAACAATTATAAGCCTTTACCTAAAAGAATCAGAAAGAACTACAGTGTCCTGAATGAAACACCAGAGGGAGACAAACATACAGAAAACCAGATAAGAATTATAAATTGATAGTTAAAAAATAGACACAAAAAGAAAACAAGCAATATAAATACCTTTTTGATTTTATGTTATGCTATTTTGAATGGTTTAAAGGGAATGTATATAAAGGAAACTGACATCTTGCCGGTTATCATTTTTACAATGTTAAGTTTTGATTTTATCCTAATATGTATCTTGGTTTTCTATGTCTTCTCATAAAACCGGGCCCTAGAAAAAAATTCATGAGTCTTAGAAAAGCTACTAAAAGATTTTACAAAATAGATTGAGAATAGTGTCAAGGCAGTAGAGGGGAGAATACAGAAAATTATAAATCAGAGTATAGAGACTGTTTATATGGCTGGGGCACAAGAAGAGAAAAGGACTGAAAATTGGAGACAGGAGCTGGAAAGTACCCTAGAACAAAAAAAAATGCAGAATTTCTTAAATTATACTGAACAACCAAGAGAGAAATTTAAGACTTTGAAATATGGCCTAGAGGAAACATTTGAAATAAAGATATTTGGTTTTATAGGTCACAATAAGCAACAGAGAAAGGGAAACAAGGGTTGGAAAGAGAAGCTGGAAAAGATGCTAGAACAAAAGATGCAGAATTTCACAGATCTAACTAAGCAGTAGAGAAAAAATAATGAGAATTGGAAGCAAGGCCTGGAGTATAATTTTTAAAAATTAATCAATCAAAAGAAAATAGACATTAGAATATCACAATTGCAATATAAAGAAAAAATAAAATGTGGAAACAGAGCTTTGAATACAGGGTACAGGAACTTATGGAAGAGAATGAACAACAAGAGAAAACATTTGCAACATGGCAACAGGCTTTGGATGAGAAGTTCAAAAAAACTATAATTGATTCTGAAGCAAGCCAAGATGCCCTGAGCAGTCTGCCATCCCATGGGGACCACCATTCTCCCATTATCTCCCTTATACCTGCACCAGACTCCTGAACTATACAGGTAAGCTTCTCTTACCCTTCCCATCTTCCCTGCTCCCTTAGCCCTCTGAGCCAACCAAATTGTTCTATCCCAGGGGGACTTCAATTCTCCCACTGTCCCTCTCCTACCTGCATCAGACCTAAGACTCCTAAACCATATAGGTTAGCTTCCCCTCCCTCACCCATCTATCCTGTACTGCCTAAGCCCCATTGGTCTTCTGGTCTGCACCTCCATCTGAACTCATGACAGATTGGCCTGTCTGCCCAAGTCCAGTCTACCTGTCTCACAGGATGTCTGCCAAAACTAAAAACAGACAAAAGACAACTGCCCCAATACCCATGCAAGCTAGGACACCCACAAATCCCAGAAGACATGGGATCTATACCATTCTGCCTGAGTCCCATCATGCTTCAACCTGAACCCAAGGAAGAACTTACTCACCTTCAGATACTAAAGTCAGCCTGTCTCTAAAGAGGTCTGCCCTAACCAGAGCCAGGGGGACATTGGAGGCTTGCTCAACCAGGGATACAGAATGCCTGACCTCTCCAGAAATGGGACTGCCTCCCTCCCAGGAGGCTTGCTCAAACCCAGACCATACAGCTCTGCCTGCCTGCAATAAGGCCTGTTGCATTCAGAGACACCCAGGCAGGTTAACGAGATGTCAAAGGACAAGCACAAGAATATAAAAAACAGAGGCCAATAGAATTTGGCATAATCAGAACCCAGTTCTCCTACAAGAGCAAGCAATGGATACCATAATACACTGAAGAAGCAAGATTCTGACCTAAAATGTCATGTCATGAAGATGACAGCAACCTTTAAGGAGGATGTAAATAACTCCCTTAAAGATATACAAGAAAACACAGGCAAACAGGTAGAAGCCCTTAAAGAAGAAACAAATAAATCACGTAAAGAAATATAGGAAAATATCATCAAATAGGTGAAAGAACTGAATGAAACAGGTCACAACTTAAAAATGGAAACCAAAACAATTAAGAAATTAGCAATAGTGGCAGCCCTCGAGATGGAAAACCAGCTGGGCAGTGGTGGTGCACGCCTGTAATCCTAGCACTCAGGAAGTAGAGGCAGGCAGATTTCTGAGTTTGAGGCCAGCCTGGTCTACAGAGTGAGTTCCAGGACAGCTAGGGCTACACAGAAAAACCCTATCTCAAAAAACCATAAATAAAAAAGAAAAGAGATGGAAACCCTAGGAAAAAATCAGGAGCCCCAGATGCAAGAATCACCAACAGGATGCAAGAGATGGAAGAGAGAATCTCAGGAGTAGATGATACCATATAAGATATCAACGAATCAGTCAAAGAAAATACAAGGTATAAAACTTTCCTAACATAAACCATCCAGGAAATTAGGGAAACAATGAAAAGAATAGGAATAGAGGATGGTAAAGATTTCCAGTTCAAAGGGACAGAAAACATCTTCAACAAAATCACAGAAGAAAACATCCCTAAATGAAAGAAAAGGATGGCCATGAATGTACAAGAAGCCTACAGAACACAAAATAAATTAGAACAGAAAAGAAAATGCTCCTACCTTAAAACAATCAAAACACTAAATATACAGAACAAAAACAGAATGTTAAATGCTGTAAGGGAAAATAGACAACTGCCTATTTTGTTAGTCACACCTAACAGAATTACAACAGAATATCTGGTACAGATATGCTGCAGTCCCTAAAAGACAACAGATGCCATCCAAGACTATTATAACCAGCAAAATTCTCAATCACCCTAGACAAAGAAACCAAGATATTCAATGACAAAACCAAATAAACAATATATTACTACAAATCCAGCCATAAAGAAGATACTAGAAAAAAAAACTTAAACACAAAGAGAGTAACTAAACACAAGTAAACACAAGAAACAAAAAAAAGAAGCAAATCACACATACACACGATGCCACCTCCAACAACGACAACAAATAACAGGAACAACAATCATTTGTCTTTAATGTCCCTGATCATCAATTAACTCAATTCACCAAATAAAATATCACAGGCTAATAGACTGAATATGCAAACAGGACCCATCATTTTGCTGCATACAAGAAACACATTTTAGCGACAAAGACAGACATTACATCAGAATAAAAGGTGGGCAAAAAGTTTTCTTTTTAAATGGTCCCAAGAAACAAGCTGGAGTTGCCATTTTAATATGCAATAAATTAGACTTTCAACCAAAATTCATCAAAAGATGTGGGGGAAAACACTTCATATTCATCAAAGGATAAATCCACCAAGATGAAATCTCAATTCTGAACATCTTTGCCCCAAATGCAAAGGCATCCACATTTGTAAAAGGAACATTACTAAAACTCAAAACATACATTGAAATAATAGTGAGGGACTTCAACATCCCACCCTCATCCGTGGAGTGGTCATTGAAACAGAAACTAAACAAAGAAATTATGAAACTAGCAGCAAGTTATGAACCAAGTGGGTTTAACAAATATATACAGAACATTTCCCTCTAAAACAAAAGAATATACCTTCTCCTCAGAACCTCATGGAAACTTCAGTAAAACTGACCACATAACTAGACACAAAACAAGCCTCAAGAAATAATCCCATGCATCCTATCAGATCATGAGGGACTAAGGCTGGACTTCAACAAAAACAAAAACAACAGAAAGCCCACATACTTATGGAAATTGAACAACCCTCTACTCTGTGATAACTTAGTTAGAGAAGAAATAAAGAAACAAATTGAAGTCCTTGCAGAATTTAATGAAAATGAAGGCTCAACATGCTCAAACTTAAGAAATGACATAAAAGCAATGTTATGAGGAAAATTCATATCACTAAGTGTCTTCATAAAGACATTAGAGAGATGCTGTATTAGCAACTGAACAGCACACCTGAACACTCTAGAACAAAAAGAAGCAAATACAGCCATTAGGAGTAGACACCAGGAAATAGCCAAACACAGGGCTGAAATCAACCAATTATAAACAAAGAGAACAAAACAAAGAATCAACAAAACCAAGAGCCAGGTCATTGAGAAAATCAACAACATAGATTAATCCTTACCAAATTAACTAAAGGGCCCAAAGACTATCCAAATTAACAAAATCAGAAATGAAAAGGTAGACATAACAGAAACCGAGGAAATTTTTAAAATCATCAGGTCCTACTACAAAAGCCTATACTCGACAAAAACTGGAAAATCTGGATGAAATGGATAATTTTCTAGACAGATACTGTATCAAAGTTAAATTAGGATCAGCTAAACCATCTAAACAGTCCCATAACAACTAAGGAAATACAAACAGTCATTAAAAGTCTCCCAACCAAAAAAGGTCATACAGAATTCTATCAGACCTTCAAAGTAGACCTAATACCAATTCTCTTCAAACTATTCCACAAAATAGAAACAGAAAGAACACTACATAATTTGTTTTATGAAACCACCATTATGCTTATAACTAAACCAAAGATTTAATAAAGAAATAGAACTTCAGACCAATTTCCCTTATGAATATCAATACAAAAATACTCAATAAAATTTTCACAAGCTGAATACAAGACAACATTACAACAATCATTCACCACGATCCTTCCAGGGTTGCAAGGATGGTTCAATATTAGGAAATTCCTGGAGAGAATCTGCTATATAAACAAACTCAAAGAAAAAAACTGCATGATCATTATTTCATTAGTTGCTAAAAAGAAATTTGACAAGATCTAACACCCCTTCATGTTAAAAGTTTGGAAAGATCAGGAATTCAAGGCCCATCCCTAAACATAGTAAAATCAATATACAGCAAACCAGTAGGCAACATCAAACTAAATGGAGAGAAACTTGAAGCAATCCCACTAAAATCAGGGAATAGACAAGGCTGCCCACTCTCTCCCTATATATTCAATATAACACTGAAAGTTCTAGACAGAGCAATTAGACAACAAAAGCAGGTCAAAGGGATACAAATTGGAAAAGAAGAAGTAAAGACATAACTATTTGTAGATGATATGATAGTATACTTAAGTGACCCCAGAAATTCCATAAGAGAACTCCTACAGCTGATAAACAACTTCAGCAAAGTGGTCAGATATAATATTAACCCAGTCAGTAGACTTCCTCTACTGAAAGAATAAACAGGCCAAGAAAGAAATTAGAGAAACGACACCCTTCACAATAGTCACAAATAATATAAAATATCTTGGTGTAACACTAACTAAACAAGTGAAAAATCTGTACAACAAATATTTCTTGTACTGAGCTTTTGTAATTTAATCATGCCCCGCCCCCCGACTGGTGATGACTCAGCGGTTAAGAGTACCAGTTGCTCTTCTGAAGGTCCTGAGTTCAAATCCTAGCAATCATATGTTGACTCACAACCATCTGTAATGAGATCTAACGCTCTCTTCTGGTGTATCTGAAGATAGCTACATAGCACTTACATATAATAATAGTTGAATCTTTAAAAAATTATCATACCTATGTCTACAATATCTTCTATTTCTATTGGTTTCCATAAATCATAGAAGGCCCAGAGTTTTTCAGAAGTTTGATAATTTTATTTCTTTTTGTTTTGTTTTGTTTCTTTCTCCAATAATTTAATTTTTATTTACTTTACATCCCAGTAACAGACCTACCTCCTCTCAATCCCTTGCCTAAAATCCCTTCCCTCTATTGCCCCCTCTTCTACTCTGAGAAGTGGGAGCCCCTTTTGGGTACCACCCCACCCTGGGACATCTATTCCCAGCAAGACTAGACACCTCCTCTCCCACTGAGGAGGAAGGGCATCCAATGGCAGGGAACAGAGACTGAGATAACCCTAGCTCTTTGTTAGGGGTCCCACATAAAGACCAAGCTGCATAATGGGTACAAGTGTGTTTGGGGTCTAGGTCCCCTCCATTCTCCCTGGTTGGTGGCCCAGTCTCTGAGCCCACAGGGGCCAAGGTTTCTTCAGGTATTCTTTTGGTGTCCTTTAACTCTTTGGTTTGTTTGAGAATTTTATTTTTATGACAAAAGAGTATACAACACACCAACTTTGAATAAGATTTTCCATTGCTGGTCTTGTTGACCCATGGTAAATAAATTATTCCTCCAAMCCTGTATATTGCTCAGTCCTTTTGGACTATGTTTTTCAATGCATTCAGTGCCTAAAGCTGAAGAAAATTATGTTTGTTCATGATGTTATGTTCAGTTTTAGTACCAGTATCATACATAACAACAGACTAATAATAAAAGTCTTTTGTTTATTTGTTTTTTTTTTTTGAAGACAGAATTTCTGTGTAGCCTTGTCTGACCTAGAAATCTCTCTGTAGATCATACTGGCCTCAAACGCAGAGAGATCAGCCTGCCTCTGCCTCCTAAGTGCTGGGATTAAAGGCATGCACCACTACCAATTTGCCCATAAAGGTCTTTTTTCCCTTAAATCCTCTAATTGATCATATATTGCATCTCATATGTACCTACTAAATTTACTTTAGATTGGATCTTGACATGGTATTCTTTGACCAACAGGCATTTGTAAACACTGACCAGGAAAAAGGAAAATGAAATGTAAATAAAGAATATATCCAATAAAAAAATAATAATAAAAAAACAGGCCTCAACAGATATAAGAAGATTGAAATAATCCCATGCATTCTATCAGACCACCATGGACTAGGGCTGCTCTTCAATAACAACAAAAATAATTGAAAGCCCACATACATGTGGAAACTGAAAAAAYTCTGCTCAATGATAACTGATGAGGGAAGAAAGAAAGAAATTAAAGACTTTTTATAATTTAATGAAAATGAAGACACAATATATTTAAACTTATGGGATACAATCAAAGCAGTACTGAGAGGAAAACTCATAAGTCTGAGTGCCTCCAAAAAGAAACTAGAAAGAAAATACACTAGCAGCTTGACAGTACATCTGAAGGCTCTAGAAAAAAGTATCAAATATGCCCAAGCAGAGTAGATGGCAGGAAATCAACTCAGGACTGAAATCACCCAAGTAGAAACAAAAAGAACTATACAAAGAATCAACAAAACCTGGAACTGGTTCTTTGTAGGAAACCAACAAGATAGACAAATCCTTAGCCACACAAACCAGGGGCACAGAGACAGTATCCAAATCAACAAAATCAGAAATGAAAAGGCAGACATAACAACAGATACTGAAGAAATCAAAAAAATATCATAAGATCCTACTACAAAAGCCTGCACTCAACAAAACTGGAAAATCTAGATGAAATGGACAATTTTCTAGATAGATTCCAGGTATGAAAGTCAAATCAGGATCAGATAAATGATCTAAACAGTCCCATAACCCCTAAAGAAATAGAAGCAGTTATTAATAGTCACCCAACCAAAATAAGCTCAGGACCAGATGGGTTTAATGGAGAGTTCTATCAGACCTTCAAAGAAGACCTAATACTAATACTCTTCAAACTATTATACAAAATAGAAACAGAAGGAACACTACCCAATTAGTTCTATGAAGACTCAATTCCTCTCCTACCTAAACCACACTAAGACCCAACAAAGAAAGAGAACTTCAGACCAGCTTCCCTTATGAATATTGATGCAAAAATATTCAATAAAATTCTCACAAACTGAATCCAAGAACACATCAAAATGATCATCCAACATGATTAAGTAGGCTTCATCGCAGGGATGCAGGGTTGGATCAACATACAGAAATCAATCAATGTAATCCACTATATAAACAAACTCGAACAAAAAAACCACATGATCATTTCATTTGATGCTGAGAAAGCATTTGACAAAATCCCACACCACTTCATGACAAAAGTCTTGGAAAGATCAGCAATTCAAGGTCCATAACTAAACATAGTAAAAGCAATATACAGCAAACCAATTGCCAACATCAAACTAAATGGAGAGAAACTTGAAGCAATCCCACTGAAATCATGGACTATGCAAGGCTGTCCACTCTTCCCCACCTCTTCAATATAGCACTTGAAGTCCTAGCCAGAGCAGTTAGACAAAAAAAGCAGGTCAAAGGGATACAAATAGGAAAGGGAGAAATCAAAATATCACTATTTGCAGATGATATGATAGTATACTTAAGTGATTCTGAAAATTCCATCAGAAAACTCCTAAAGCTGATAAACAACTTCAGCAAAGTGACTGGATATAAAATTAACTCAAACAAATCTGTAGCCTTCCTATACTCGAAGGATAAACAGGCTGAGAAAGAAATTAGGGAAACAACAAAATTCACAGTAGTCATAAATAATATAAAATACATTGGTGTGACTCTAATCAAGCAAGTGAAAGATGTAATGACAAGAACTTTAAGTTTCTGAAGAAAGAAATCTAATGAGATCTCAGAAGATAGAAAGATCTCCAATGCTCATGCATTGGCAGGGTTAGTATAGTAAAAATGACCATCTTGCCTAAAGCAATCTACAAATTCAATGCAATCCCCATCAAAATTCCAATTCAAATCTTCATAGAGTTAGAAAGAGCAATTCCAAATTCATCTGGAATAACAAAAAACCCAGGATATCAAAAACTATTCTCAACAATAAAAGAACTTCTGGTGGAATCACCATCTCTGACCTCAAGCTGTACTACACAGCAATCATGATAAAAACTGCATGGTACTGGTACACTGACAGGCAGATAGATCAATGCAATAGAATTGAAGACCCAGAAATGAACCCACACACTTATGGTCTTTGACAAAGGAGCTAAAACCATCCAATGGAAAAAGATAGCATTTTCAACAAATGGTGCTGGTTCAACTAGCAGTCAACATGTAGAAGGATGCAAATTGATTCATTCTTTTTTTTTTTTTTTTGGATATATTCTTTATTTACATTTCA
>BDUI01019359.1:11844-25113 GCA_002335545.1 Apodemus speciosus
GGTAATCCCTACACCCAATAAAGGAATCCAGCAAAATAGACTAAACAAAACTGTTTCCTCTCTCCAGTTGTCAGAAGAGTCTAAACATGATATGGTTTCTTACTACTGAATTAACCATGATTTGAGTCATGTTATAACAGTGATATAGATGTCAGTGGGACCCTCCTTGTGTACTGTACTGTCACTTGGCAAGACACTTCTGAAGGCATCCTAAGGCTGACGTTAATCTCCTATGGACTGCCAGACACTAGACAGATTCCCATATAACCTCTACTGCCTGCAGAGTACAGATTTCACTTATTATTAATAGTATGATTCATACACACCTACTGGTGTGTATGTACATGTATATAAGCGCCACAGMGTGCACTTGGAGGTCAGAAAATAGTTTGTGGGAATCTAATCTCTCCTCCCGTGTGTGGATCCCAGGGATCTGGCTGAGGCCCTCAGGCTTGGTAGCAAGCAACTCTCCCTCCAGCCAGCTCAGCAGCCTGAGCCTGGGTTCTTTATGGCAGCAGCTCAGAACCCCCTGTTGTTGCCTCACCTCTGAGTCTAACTTTCACTTTTGCCATGAATTGTTGTCAGGTGGAGCCAGGAGTGCAGCTCAGGCTGTCAGGCTTGCTGAGTGGTACCTACCGTAAGCCGCCCCTTCCCCTTCTGTAGTCTTCACTGGCTCTGCAATCCTCTGCCTACCATACTACAAGAAAAACTTGAAAATGTTTTCTTTCTGGAACTTGTGGTTGGGAGATATCCTATGATGGACAGACTTTCTCCCTGCCCAGAAGTCAGTAGTGCCATGACTGTAAACTTTTGGTGTAACAAAATATTAAAGATATACCTATGTTTTCATAGAATTTTATTGGATGGTCCTGGTTTTGGTATAATTTAAGTGATCAATTCAACAAACTTGAATGCATAGATTATTAATTCACCTGTGTATGTCTGTATCCTTCTCAGGGCCTGTTACTATGACAAGCGTCCATCCCCCAATACGTTCACCTAGTGCCTCCAGTGTTGGAAGCCGAGGAAGGTAAACAGATTTAACCATATTTACGGGTATAATCTTTCCTCGGTATCCATAGAGACTCGCTTCCAGGGCCCATCCAAGTGTACCAAAACCTGCAGATGCTCAAGTCCTCTGTGATGGTACAGTATTTGTATATAATCTGGTCATATCTTTGTGTGTGCTTTAAATCATCTCTAGGTTACTGATGCTGCCTAATACAGTTTGACTATTTCATAATTACTTGTTATATTGCATTGTTTAGGGAATAATGACACCCCTCACCCCGAAGAAAAATACTTTGTACATGTTCAGTTTCAGGCACATTTCCTCCCAAAAGGTATTTCCCATCCATATATGTGAAGGTCACGTGCAGAAGAGCTAACTGTGCATATAATTTCTTGCACTTGTCAATGTTTTGATACTTGGTGTATCTTGATAATTTTTAATTAATATCTTAATAGAGTAGTTAAACTAGTACAACATTAAAGATAAAAAGTATTTGTCTAAATGCTAAAAATAAGATAGTATTTGACATCGTGGTAGCAAAGACAAAAGATATAACATAGTAATATATAGACAAAAATTTAGGAAACAAAGCAGTATTTATGGGTTTTTATTTTGAGATAGAATATTGCATAGTGTAACTCTGGTTGGCCAGCAGCTTCCTCACGTACATGAAACTGGCCCCTTTCTTGTGATGATGCCCCTGCCTCTGTCTCAGAATGAAGAAACAATCTTTCTTTCAGCATTCTCTTACTGTTGTAATAATCAAACATTGGTTCTACTTTAAAAGAAATKTTTACAATTAAGCCTCTACTTTAAGTTATTTAGTTCTGCCCTCATTATGTTTGAAACTTACCTCTAAATGTAAATCTCAKTTTTTGTTTATCATTTGAAAGCAGCATTCTCTAGGAGGAAGTTTGCCTGTGGTCCTCTTTCATAGCACAGTGGCTAATAGTACAAAGTTTCTAYTCARCTACCCCCTTTAAGGAGCAGAAGCCAACAAATTCTTAGCACAAACTATGCATGAAAGTACAGATTTCCTGTGGTCACTCACTAGACAGGAAATTGGAAAAGGCTAAAAGTTAGTTCTGAGACACCAGACCTAAGGCTCTAAAGCGCTAAGATAGAGCCTTAGAATGCTCGTCATTTAGGTATAAATCAGGTTTCACTAGTTTCAGATCCATGGTACGTCTGTTTAGAAGGTTAGTATGTAGGGCCTTTCTGTCACCATCGAGGAAGTGAGTGCTGCATTCCACAGCTGCGCTTTAGTGTCATTCACTGCTGATATAAAATATGGTTACTGTTATGAAGTGACAGTGCTCCAGAATGGTCTTCAGTTTACCACTTTTAGGTTGTCTGATTTTGTCTCCCTTTCTGTCTTTCTCCCTCACAGCTCTGGCTCTTCCAGCAAACCAGCAGGAGCTGATTCTACTCACAAGGTCCCAGTAGTGATGTTGGAGCCAATTCGAATAAAACAAGAAAACAGTGGACCACCTGAAAATTATGATTTTCCTGTTGTTATAGTAAAACAAGAGTCAGATGAAGAATCTAGACCTCAAAATGTAATTATACCAATACCTGCAGTACTAATCCCATTTAAGAGGCAAGAAAGGGATTTTCTAAATTGAGTTTCCCTTCTCTCATGACTCTAGATTGTGTCAAGTTGACATAAAACTAGCCAGCACAGTGTCTGATGTGTAATTGGAATTAGTAGCTACAATAAACCATCGTCACATTTGATGGGCTTGACTTCCACACTGCTCAGTCTTTAGTTGTTGTAGCCATCGGGAGATTACAGGGTCCCCTTAAAAACATGCACATATAAACTGCTGTCCTCTCTTTGGTTGCAGACTAACTATCCAAGAAGCATACTTACCTCCCTCCTCTTAAACAGTAATCAGAGCTCTGCTTCTGAGGAAACCGTGGTGCGATCTGATGCCCCCGATAGTACAGGAGATCAGCCTGGACTCCATCAAGAAAATTCCTCAAATGGAAAGTCTGAGTGGCCGGATGCCTCCCAGAAGTCCCCTGTGCTTGTTGGAGAGACAAGGAAGGAGGATGACCCCAATGAAGACTGGTGTGCTGTTTGTCAAAATGGTGGGGAGCTCCTATGCTGTGAGAAATGTCCTAAAGTATTCCACCTCACTTGTCATGTGCCCACATTGACAAATTTTCCAAGGTAAAACAATAAATACATCTGTCTAAAGTATGAAGCCTGGGGTGAGGAGTGTGACGAGGCACTAGAGCTTCGAGCTGGCAGCTCATGCCCAGGAAGCTGGATACAAAGGGAACAGCGTTCTTGAGCAAAGGGGGGAGCCATGCGGGAATGACATGGAGGGAGGGGGAGGGGTACAACCGTGCGGGATTCACGTGGGGAGGGGGGTACAACTGTGCGGGAATGACATGGAGGGAGTGGAGATACAACTGTGCGGGAATGACATGGAGGGGGAGGGGGTACAGCTGTGCGGAAATGACATGGAGGGGGAGGGGAGGGGTACAACTGTGCAGGAATGACATGGAGGGGGAGGGGAGGGGTACAACTGTGCGGGAATGACATGGAGAGGGGAGGGGAAGGTGGAGAAGGGATTTTTTAAATCTAACAATTGTAATAAACTTTTGACAGTTGTTATAGAGTTAAATTCCATTTGGCACAAAGAACAGGAGTCCCTACAGTTTCCTATTCCCTGCTTCCNTTTTGAGACAGGATCACAGTGGGACTTAAGACTTGAGGATTAGTCTCTGTTAGCTCTCCAGCAGTCCCCAGGCGTCTGTCTGCCTGTCCCTGCCTCCCCAGTGCTGGGGTTTTGAGTGTGTGCTGCCATGCTGGGCTTCTTACTGGCTTGCGTAGGTGCTTGTGACCACACTCATGTCCTCTTACACCACTAACACTCTGCTGGCTGGTTTGTCCTCCCAGACTCCTAATCCAAATCTCTCAACACACACACACACACACACACACACACACACACACGCTCCCTCGCTCACCGTCCTCCCGCATGCCCTTCCCCCACCGGCTCCTGCCCTCGCAGGCTTTCCTGGTGTGCATGCGTGCATGAGTGAGTGCTTTAACTCTAAATCCCATATGAGACAGAGGACAGACTCTGTCTTTCACGGCCCCCATTGCCCTGTCTTGTTTCCTCCACAGCACTACTCTTCTCCCTCACACAGATGCACTGTCCTTGCATGTCCTGTACAGCATTTCTCCTTCTGAGTCGCTCAGTTCACTTAGCATGATGATCTCAAGYWTCATCCGTGCTCCTACAAATGAGGTCATTTCACTAAATAGATAAATGCATGCTAATGGCAATTGCCTGATAATTTCTATTTGTTTCTTGGGTATCCTCATCCCACCCAGTTTGCTTTTACATTGGGTTGGTTTTTTATGCTTTCTGTATTTCAGAACGCTTATATGGCATGAGTTGTTGGGGACAAAAGCCAATATTTTTTTTTTTTAAATTAAAGACCTCTCTATCGGTCTAGACTTACAAAAACAAGTAGAATTTAATTTAGTAATGGAAAAAAGCTGAGAATCATTCATATGTACATACACATAAATACACGCATATATACATACACATAAATACACGCACACACACACACACACACACACATATATATATATGTATATGTATATATATATATCTTGCAAACAGACCTATACTGAAAGTATGATGTAACTGATACCATTAAAATACTAGAAAGGATCCCATACTTAAAATATTTTGTCCATCTGTAGTATCTGAAAGTTCTTTCTGAAATTGAATAAATTTTATTTTGGTTTTCTTTCTCATGGTTGTCGTTGGGTTGGGTTGGGTTTTCTAAGACAGGAGTTCATGTATCTCAGATTGGCCACCAACAGTCTGCAGAGAAATGACCTTGAGCTTCCTGACTCTTGTACCACCGCCTCCCCATGACATTTGACACTTATGGTTTGTTGGGATTTTAAAAATTAATGCAAACTAGAAAAAAGAAAACTCATAAATAATTTAGCTTAAGACAGTTTCATGGTAGAAAATGTTGCAGTTAAACCCATTATTTTATATGGCAAATGTGTAGCTCATTGTGTAGCACTGGCTGGCTGGAACCTAGAGGGATCCTCCTGCACCAGCAATCCATTTCGGATAGTTGGGTTTTTTTATATTTAAGTTTTTAGAAGTAAGAGTTTTCTAAGGGCACTGTGGATGAATATATGCAGCCACTAAGCTTCAGCCCCAGTCCAAAAAAGGAAATAAGAATGCAGGGAGCAGGAGCTTTCTTACCCAAAAGGAACAGGGTAGAGAAGTAGAAGTTCGTGCCAGTACATACTTAAAAATATAACCCAAAACTGTTGCTTTTTATGATTCTGGCTTACATTTCTATTAACAGTACCAGCAGCTACAAGTTAGCTCTTTTCTAGATATATAAAATATTTCATAAAAATCACCTCATTGATCCTTTGAAGTTGCCAGGATTATTGCTCTGGAATATGACCTGATTTTCAGCAGGTTAAGTAATGTTTGTAGGGTTATGCTAGTGAGGATCAAGCCCTTCTCCACTTGGATAGTACAAGACAGAATTATGCTGACCCATCCTTCTTAAATGGGTATGTTTGCTTGTTTTAGAAACAGGGTCTTATTGTCTAGCCATTGCTGGCCTGGATCTCAGTGTCTAGCTCAGGCTGTCAAGCAGGTATGGAAGACAGACAGGTCCTACTGCCTCTGCCTCCCAGTGCTGGTATTAAAGACATGCACCAACACAACCAGGCCTATCCCTTGTTTACAGGATAAAGCATGCTTTACAAGTACTCACTCACTCACTCTTTGGTTTCTTTTCTTTCTTTTAACTCCTGGCTAACCTGGAATTTGCTATGTAAATCAGGCTAGCCTCCAATCATAGACATACCTGCCTCTCCCTCCCTTGAGTTGGGATTAAAGGTGTGTGCCACCCAGCTTAGTAATTATTTTTTATTTAACATTGAAGAAGGAGCATGTTTAAAAGAAAGTACAATGTAGCATTTGCTGGCCTGGAACTCCTTATTTCCACTAAAAATCATTGTTAACTAGGTCACATAGTAATTCTATTTTTAGTTTTCTAAATAACTCTCATACTGATTACCATCACGGCTGAATTGATTTACATTCCCACCAGTAGTATATAAGGGTTCCATTTTCCCCATAATCCTCATCAACATTTAGAGTGTGTGTGTGTGTGTGTGTGTGTGTGTGTGTGTGTGTGTGTGTGTGTGNTGTGTGTGTGTGTGTGTGTGTGTGTGTGTGTGTGTGTGTGTGTGTTTTCACTCCTTAATGGTAAGGAGTAAGATCAAATCTCAATGCAATTTCAGTTTTCATTTTCCTGAAAGCTAAAATTAGTAAACATTTTTTCCTTAATGCTTATTGGCCATTTATACTTTATCTCTTCTGGTTTTAATGTTCAGAGGACGTTGTACAAGGGAGATATTTGAACACTCATATTTATTATAGCACTGTGCATAGTAGCTGATAGAATAAGCCTAGCTGTTCATTAGCAGATGATTGGATTTAAAAAAAAGACTGTGTACTGCTGAGTGCTTTAACCCCAGCACTTAGGAGGCTGAGGCAGGTAGAGTTTAAAGCCAGCTTGGCTTACAAGGCTACATACAGAGAAACCCTGTCTTGAAACAACAAAACAAAAGTTATATGTGCGTAATGGATTTTTAGTCAGCCATAAAGACTGAAATTATGTCATATTTTAAAAAGTAGATATGTAGAGATAATTCTTTGAACGCAGAAAGGTGTTGCATATTTTCTCAATTCTGGATCTGCTGGTATTATGTGTGTGCGTGTGTGCGTGCGTGCGTGCGTGCGTGCGTGCGTGCGTGCGTGCGTGCGTGTGTGTGTGTGTGTGTGTGTGTGTGTGTGTATACATACATACATACATACATACACATATATATGCCTTGGGAATTGGGGAGGGAAGACTTTTGGTCTAAGTCTTGATACACTTAATTATCTGTATGATACCCAACATTATATACAGTAAATATATGCCAATATGAAATGTTACATTTTTAGAGAAAGTGACACAAAACCTGTGTGAAAACGTAGTAGGTACTTGTAAATGTTTGTTTCTTTCATTTTGTTTTTTACCAATGACAAACTAACCTGACAAAAAATAGCATATACTATAGGACCGGGTACAATTTACTTATTTATATTATAATAACTCATTTGTTTTGTAAGGTGCCTGATTATTATAAAATAATTAAAAACCCAATGGACTTGTCAACCATCAAGAAAAGACTTCAGGAGGATTATTGCATGTATACAAAGCCTGAAGATTTTGTAGCTGATTTTAGATTGATCTTTCAAAACTGTGCTGAATTCAATGAGGTGAGATGGGGCGAGGCCACAGCAGTGTGGAGTGATCTTATCTAGACAGCTTGCCAGCAGTGAGGTCCCAAGATGTCTGTCTAGAGCAAGTTTGCAGTGTCTCTGTCTACCAGGGTATGGCAGAGCTTGCTAGGGAGTTCTTATCCACACTGAGTTTGCAAAGTTTTATATGTGGTAAGTGCAATACAAGACTGCCTGAGGCTCAGACAGTTCAGAGTCAGGATTTACCATTCCTTCCTTTTATTTGCAAGCTATGCGCTTTTAGACTTTGACTCCTGAGTTTATCTTGGAAAAGTAAGGATGTACCAAACAGTTTGCATTTAAAATCTTCTCATGTCACTTTATGTAACTGTCTTTCTTCTTCCTTGTTGTTTGTTCTTTTGTTGACGTTTCTCATCCTACCCGCGATCATCTTGTCACCTTATTGGTATGACCCATCCCTATTGTCACCACTCCTTCTGGAGGGAGTCCATAAAAAGTGCAGCCCCAGACTAGTATTCGTTCTATATTAGTGACATTCCTAAGTACTTTTCCAACAGTCCAGTAAGTTTCATAGTTGTATGCCAAATAGGAACAGAATTGTGAAAGATTATTTGTATTAACTAAGACATGGGTCTTTTGGGTTTTAATTCCTACCTTTATTTTTATCCCACAGCCTGATTCTGAAGTAGCCAATGCTGGTATAAAACTTGAAAGCTATTTTGAAGAACTTCTAAAGAATCTTTATCCAGAAAAAAGGTTTCCTAAGCTAGAATTCAGGCCTGAAGCAGAAGACTGTAAGTTCAGCGACGACTCAGACGATGACTTTGTACAGCCCCGGAAGAAGCGCCTCAAGAGCACAGAGGAGCGCCAGCTGCTGAAGTAGAGCGGCCCCGCCGGCGCACTGTGCCAGAGACCGGTCTCTAAAGATAAAGAAAGCAAAGCCTTGTCATGATCTAAGATTGTGACAGAGCAGGGTTTGTGAGCTCTCTGGTCTGTTTTTTGCTGTTTACTGGACTTTGMTTTCTTTAATAACCCATCTCTTTAACTTCTTGTCATTGATAATAAAAAGAAGAGGAAGGAAGGAAATATGTAAAAGAATAAAAGAAGGAAGAAAAGGTAGAAAAAAGAAGAATGAGCAAAGAAAGAAGACGTTCCTGCTTGCTGGGCCTCTTACAGCAGCCTGGAGTCAGAGCTACACTAGGAAGGTTGAGGTTGTAGTGAGATTAGGATGTGTGATCATCCATTTTTAGGATATTAATTTCATGGCCCATTAATTATGGCCAACTGTAAGGAGATAGGTTTATTCTTAAAAGAAGTCTTCCTMAAATGTTATCGGGAAGCAGAGTTCTTTGCCAGGCTGCCTGCCGGAAAAGGTGTAGACAGATGCTATTAAGACACCAAATAGTATCCATGTAAGATGGCAAATTCATTAAAGAAATCAGAAAAAACAAATGTTTGGTTATTGTTCTGTTTTGTCTTGTCTGTTAGAGACGTGGGGCATAGCAGGTCTCCAGGGCCATTCTCTCATGTATTGCTAGATCAGCCTTCCGCTTCCTGGAGGTACGCCCCACCCCCACCCACTGACCCTACCCCTTACTGTACCTAGCTGGTAGAGTGAGACTCATGCTAGTGGCTTTTCTTTCTTTGAGGGAGAAGCGGTGCGGGGCGGTTGGGCTTTTTCAGACAGTATTTCTACAGTATTTCTGTAGCCCTGGCTGTCCTAGAATTCACTCTGTAGACCAGGCTGGCCTCAGACCTAAAGACCTGCCTGCCTGTGTCTTTCTAGTGTTGGGATTAAAAGTGTGAGCCACAGGCTCACAGTGAGGCATAATAGAACCATCAAATATACAGTACAATAGGACRCAGCAATACTTGATMGATTTCTTCAGCCTGTGCCCTGGGGCTGCCCTGTTCAACTTCCCTGAATGGCTTTCATCTGTCTTTTTCATATCAAATGAGCAGATGTTGTAGAGTTGGGAAGAGATCAGTTTGGGGGGTGAGGGGTATGGGGGGCAGTGTTCTATGAACTATTCTTTGTTGGCTTTCTGTTTGCTTGATTTTTTTTAAACAACTTCATATTTCATATTTGATCTGCCTTAATTCAGAATTTAATTTTCTTTGGGAGAAGAAGGAAAAAGATTTATTCCTTTTGCTTGTTTGGTGGGTTTCTTTTGTGGGGGGCTCAGATAAACAAAGCACCAAATGAGATTAAGGTAGAATAAAATCATTGTGTACTGTTATACTCGCTCAATATTTGACAAAATACAAGAACAGTTTTAGTTTGCCATAGTAAACCTTTAGTATTAAAGCATTTTAATTGTTTGACTGGGGACATTTTTTTTCTTTAGGTTGACAGAATAAAACACAGCTGACCTGAGGATTTGTTTGGTTGCATAGCCTCCCCTGAATTAAAAGTGTAGCTGGACACNGGAATGACATGGAGAGGGGAGGGGAAGGTGGAGAAGGGATTTTTTAAATCTAACAATTGTAATAAACTTTTGACAGTTGTTATAGAGTTAAATTCCATTTGGCACAAAGAACAGGAGTCCCTACAGTTTCCTATTCCCTGCTTCCTAGTCTTTGTGCTTCTCAGAAATGTCATCTGTTATGATAAACAGTCATAGGCCCTCTCTGGGCCCGGTGGCACACACCTGTAACCAAGCATGGATCCCTAGAACCTAAGGGGAGGGTCACAAGTGAGATGCTTACTCAGACATTAATGCTAACTTCTTAGACCTTTGCATCAAATGTCTGCTATTTCTTTTCTGCACTGCCTTATACCYAGTAGTATGTGATAAATAGGCAGAGGATAAAACCCATTCCAAAGAGTCCTGTCATGGTGGCCTGCAGGTGTGGGAAGGTGGTGGTGAGGACAGAGATCTGACATACTGAGAACTCAAAGGTGCATTATCCCAACAGTGGAGAGTGGATCTGTACTTTCTGCCGAGACTTATCTAAGCCAGAAGTTGAATATGACTGTGATGCCCCCAGTCACCACTCAGATAAAAGGAGAAGTGAAGGCCTTAATAAACTAACGCCAATCGACAAAAGGGTAAGTTTGTGAACACTTCCACTAGAGTATTAGGACATGTTTTGTTACATGCATTGATTTTATACTGAATTCCTTTAAGTTTCTCTGTCTTCCCTCTGTACATGAGAGAAGAATCAGTAGTAAGCTACTGTGTGTGTGTGTGTGTGTGTGTGTGTGTGTGTGTGTGTGTGCGCATTCATCCATTCATCTTCACATGGAGACCAGAGGTTGTCCTGACATACCTTCCTCTTTTGCTTTACACCTTAGTTCTGAGACAGGTCCTGTCACTGAACCTGGAGYTCACTGTGCTAGACAGGCTAGCCAGCAAGTTCCTGGGCCTAACTCACTCACGTGCTTCCCCACCCCCCTTCGCGTCACTTAGAGGCGGAAGCTGCTGCCATGCTTGGCTTTTTTGCTTAGGTTCTAGGGATCCAAATCCAGGTGCATAGAAAAAGCACTTGGCCCACTGAACGGTAACGTCTTAATTAAAAAAGAAAACTATGTTAGCTAGGTATTTCAAATACTATACTTGAGCAGAGTAAACTGTATATCCCTCACAGAGAGAGCTGAGCTTTGGTTTGGGAGGGATTGTGCTACTACAGAGGAGAGAGAGGAGGGGGAGGGGAGGCTACCTGGGCGGTGAGCCCTAAGTTTCCACCTTGTCCACCTCTTTGCTGCTGGGATTTCATATGCATCAGGGCGTCTCGCTTCCTCACCTTCCATCTGGAATACAGTCCAGGTGTTCCCCACTGACTGAGCCATCTCTTCAGTCCAATTAAATCTTGCCTATTTTTGGCAGGGCCAAGAAGAGACACTGTGTAGCCCAGACTAGCCTAAAAAACTCTGTGTAGCGTATCCTGGCCTTGAACTCACACCATTGCCCTGGCTCTGCATTCCAAGTGCATGCCCAGCCTTGGTCTTTGTTTCTGATTTTTATTTTGTTGTTGTTATTTTTGTTTTGTTTCTTTGAGACAGAGCATCACTGTTAGTCCAGTCTGTCATCAAACAGGAATCCTCCTGCCTCGGCCTTTCAAGTACTGGATTACAGGAATGGGCCACCATGCATCGCTTTAGTCTGAGCTTTTAAAGTTTGTCTACCTTAATTCCTGTCTTGTTTCATTTTTATCACTGATTTTCAATATCTTTTGAGAAAGATTTACTTTTTGATTTTTATGTTCCTAGAAATAATTCCATACTTTGACTACATGAAATTTTATTCAACATTTAGTTATATTTTTTATTACTAAAAAGTTTATCAAACTACATTTTAAAAAAGAAACTCATTTTAAAAAAGAAATCGGCATCTAAGATGTGCTGATACAGGATATGTTCACTGGGAGGCAGGCACTCACTGGTCCTGAGGGCAAGAAGTAACACAACTCACTTGTGTTTGCAAGAGAAAAGATAGCTGTCACCTGGGAAAGGCTGTGGCACTACAGTAATTAACACATATGTGCGCTTCCTCCAGTCACTACTGATTGACACCGTGAAGACTGGAGTGATGGGGTGAGGAGGGGCACTCAGTTTGAGGAACGTGTATTCCGTGCTGTGATTGGCTTACTCACCAAGTACAGGAACTCATATCCGTATTCTCTAAGTTGTGAGCAAATTCAGATAGAAAGCAAAATCCAAAGATTCAGTGTTCCTTACTGATTCCCTGGGCTTTACTTTTTAATTTGAGACCTGTGAATTCTTTCAGAAAATAAGCCATCACTTCATTCTTATTTGTATTTCTCATTAGAAATGTGAACGCCTGCTTCTGTTCCTTTACTGCCATGAAATGAGCCTGGCTTTCCAAGACCCTGTTCCTCTAACTGTAAGTATTAATCTCATATGTGCATGTTCACATGGTGGGATGATTTTCTTTTTGAAATTTTATTTGTGAGAACCTAATTTCTTTATCATTTCAATAATTTCTTATATAGAATCCAAATCTTTTTGTGGGCGGTCCTATGGGGGAGTGTGTACAGATGTGTGTATGTGTGTGTTTGTGTGTATGTAGGCAGCACACAGTTTTTGGATTTTGAGACAGGATCACAGTGGGACTTAAGACTTGAGGATTAGTCTCTGTTAGCTCTCCAGCAGTCCCCAGGCGTCTGTCTGCCTGTCCCTGCCTCCCCAGTGCTGGGGTTTTGAGTGTGTGCTGCCATGCTGGGCTTCTTACTGGCTTGCGTAGGTGCTTGTGACCACACTCATGTCCTCTTACAYCACTAACACTCTGCTGGCTGGTTTGTCCTCCCAGACTCCTAATCCAAATCTCTCAACACACACACACACACACACACACACACACACACACGCTCCCTCGCTCACCGTCCTCCCGCATGCCCTTCCCCCACCGGCTCCTGCCCTCGCAGGCTTTCCTGGTGTGCATGCGTGCATGAGTGAGTGCTTTAACTCTAAATCCCATATGAGACAGAGGACAGACTCTGTCTTTCACGGCCCCCATTGCCCTGTCTTGTTTCCTCCACAGCACTACTCTTCTCCCTCACACAGATGCACTGTCCTTGCATGTCCTGTACAGCATTTCTCCTTCTGAGTCGCTCAGTTCACTTAGCATGATGATCTCAAGYWTCATCCGTGCTCCTACAAATGAGGTCATTTCACTAAATAGATAAATGCATGCTAATGGCAATTGCCTGATAATTTCTATTTGTTTCTTGGGTATCCTCATCCCACCCAGTTTGCTTTTACATTGGGTTGGTTTTTTATGCTTTCTGTATTTCAGAACGCTTATATGGCATGAGTTGTTGGGGACAAAAGCCAATATTTTTTTTTTTTAAATTAAAGACCTCTCTATCGGTCTAGACTTACAAAAACAAGTAGAATTTAATTTAGTAATGGAAAAAAGCTGAGAATCATTCATATGTACATACACATAAATACACGCATATATACAT